>APFE031112826.1:206418-225837 GCA_000404065.3 Pinus taeda
CTTGCCTATATTATGTATTTTCTTAGTCATTTTTAGGGTTGGACTCTTGGGAATACCTTGACACTCTATTGTACATATTTTATCTGCAATTTTAGCGAAGGAGGACCAGGGTTTTGCAGCACTATTTGGGATTCATGTGGCTTTATGTGTTGATGGTGTGCTTCTTTCAGTATTTGTAAGTTGTTTATGTGCATCTCTTTCCTTCTCTTATCTTCTGCAATTGAACAAATGAAGTGTTAAGGTAGAATCCATAATTTTCTATGCTCTACCCTTAAGTTTGTTTAATTTTCCATGTTTTCATCTGTTTAGGGAGAATCCTTGAAAGTTTCTTGCTCTCCTTAACCTCTCACCAGTCAGATCTATTCATTCAATCACTTTAAAGGCATCAAAACAATTCCCTATTTGCCCAAGTAACCTCTGCAAAAACTGTGCCTCATCCCCGCACCCAAAATTGCCTTTCCCTTGAATTCAACAAAACCTCAAAAAATAAATTTCAAAGTCCTTGTACTTCATACCTAGCCTAAAATTAGTCATAAATTCAGTCATCTCGACCTCATTGATTACCTTTTGCCAAGATTGACTTGGAGAGATCCCTCTCCTGTCCTCGTAGGGCTAGCTACGAGGCTGAGCGTGGTTTGATGTAGCCTTGAGTTTTACCTTATTTCAGCCTAAGGTAGATTTGAGCGCTAAAAATGGAGTCATGAGGCTTAGTGTCTATGCCAAACTTGTTCAATATGTGTGTAAACCTCTCATTGAAGTCTTTTAATTTTTCTTTTCCCTCCATCTTTAAACTTCCCAATTCTTTAAGTAGCATGGCCGGGGTCTTGTCATCAGCAAACTTTTCAAGGAACATGCATTTGAATGCACCCCAATTCTGTCTAGAGTTGGGTGGAACATTGTGATACCATGCAGTTGCGTGACCATCTAAGGTCCATAAAAAACATGCTACATCATCATACTGTACCTCAAGGGTTTGCAGCTGCAGGTAGAAGTTATCCAAGTGATCTTTTGCCTTCACCATGCTGTCAGGGTTAAGCTTGATGTTCATCCTTTCTTCTCGCTTTAAAATCTTGTCCAAAACAGATGGGAGAGCCAAGGGTCCCTGAGTCATACATTCCAAATTTGGGTTAGCCATCTCTTCTTCTTCTTCGTCCTCCTCCTCTCTTTCAGAATTTGATGGTTTTAGCTCTGAATTCATTGGCTCATCTCCGCCTTCACCTCTAACATTGCCTTCCCCTCCACCTCCTGTACTAGAGTCTGATCTCAAGATCACAAGAGTGTCTTGTTCGCTTTGCCAGAAGGCTGAAGGTTCCTCTTCATCTTCAATAGCTTCAGTCAGGCCTTCAAGTGTGGCAAGGACTACTTCCTCCATCGATGACACAACAACTCCCATAGGAGTCTCTTTTGGCTTTCTTGACGTGTATGGAAGATGTTGTATGCCTGGGATCAGTCTAACTTCTTTCATGAACTGGTGAGTGATAGGATGACTGGAGCGAAGTTGATGATACAGAATCTCATGTTCCATCCTGGGAGATGAGGAGTAACCAACTACAGAGTCGCATGTAGGTGAGAGGGGGTGCGAGTTACTACCTTGACTAGATGGTTGATGAATGAGTGTGAGAGGATGTTCAACGATATACAACTGGTTACCCTCCTTCTAGCGCCAAAAATGTTGGTAGTGTTGGACCCACCAACATTCAGGGGATCACCTCGGTATGAAGTCCCATCTAGACCTCACACTATTTGGTGTGGAAGTCCCATCTGGTATGATGGACCAGTTGCCACTATCTTAAGGATTTGCCTCAACTCTTGCTTGTTAGCATAGGAGAGTGATCTACTTTGTCTTTGAGAAGTGAGGTTCACATGCTTGGTGAGTGTAAGTGTCACTTATGTCAATGGTTCTTTCACTATCGAGGGAGAGGGTGAGAGTGAGTCCCAGGTCAGTTGGGATTAGTGCCAACGCTGCTAGGAACACACAACACAACAGGACATGCACAACTTCCGGTGGAGCACTCCACACAGATGCGGTAGTCACAACACACAAGGGAAGATAACACGTATAACACTCAGTGGAATAGTCCACACGAGTGCAAAGATTGTTTATAGCAAGTTTTATGTGAAAGGTCTGTTTGATGTCCGGGAGAGTAGTCTACATGGAAAAGACAACACTAAAAACATATACAACACATTTTCATTAATAGATTATGTATTACAACAAGTGAAATAGTTCAAATGTGAAACACAGGTTAAAGAAACATGCATCACAAGTGTTAAATATTAGTCTTACAATAGTTACAATACATGTGTGAAAATGTGTTGGCATGTTAGCAGGCTTCTGAATTAAGCGAAAGTTCCAAGACACATCATTACACCATACATCACTAACCCCGTGTGAGGGGCATTTGAGCCACTACTTACTCCTCAAAGAAAATATAACATGCTCTCTTGGCTATGTGGGAGGAGTTGAGGTGAAAATTCCTTTGCATGTACAAATGAGGGGGTATTTATAGCCAAGGGTGAAACTAACCCTTATGGCTATTTGACTACCCTCATGACTGTTTGAATTCCATGATTTTTTGACTTTACATGACTCTTTGTACAACAAATGGGTCTCTTGGACTTCCATGTTACATTACATTGATTGACAATATGGCCCACAAAAGAGATGTAGATGAAATGACTCGACATGACAGTGCTGGTACATTCGTGCTGTTGCTAGTGTGCATGTCTAGCTGCAGTGCTGTTGGGTGATGGATGTCCTCATGGTGTGTCACAGCTTCACCTCTGCATGGAAAAGTGCACGGAGTCTTCAATGGTCGTTGGTTTGCTTGATATTGCTTTTCCATGTTTCTACTTGCTTATATGTTGGAAGGATTGATAGGTTCTTCATGTTCGTGAAAGGTGTATGTTCATCCGTTCATCTATCCGTGAGCACATCCTGCATGTTTGTTCATCCATCCGTCTGTGAACACACCTTTGCATGATCGCCCATTTGCGACCACATCTCTTTGCATGCATTATTTGTTTGTCCATAGGTGAACCTATCCCTTTGCATGTGCTCCCCTTCGTTCATCACATTTGTCTTCGTGTCATGTTTGTTTGTGTACCTGTTCCTACAGTCACTCATGAAGAGACGACATCAAATCCAAAAACCTCCTAGTCTACCATGATACATGATCATTTCAGATGCATGTAACTGGAAGAGGCGAGAAGGTCGCGAGGGAGGATGGAGGCTCCAGGCATTATTGATGAAAACTTCACAAGAGTCACTGGGTGATGAAGATGGGCAATCCGGATCGACAGTGACTGTCTGTGGGGTCTAGCCTAGAGAGAGGAAAAAACTACGTAGTTTTTGAGGGGAATAGTCTGGGTTGCAGGGAGGCTGGGCAGGCAAAATCTATGTAGTTTCCGGAATGAGCGGGCAGCAGGGCTTGGCAGAAAAATTGCACAATTTTTTGGAGGAACAAGTCGGCTTGTAGGGAGGCTTGGAAGATAAAAATTGCACAATTTTTTGGAGGAACTGGTCGGGAACTTGGTAGCCAAAACTGCGTAATTCCTGGAGGGAACTAGCATCTAGTTGCTGGGTCACTGGCAACAAAAAATTTGCAATTCATGGGAGGAACTGGCAGTCAGCTACCAGGAGCTTGGCAGCAGAAACTGCACAATTCTTGGAGGGGACTAGCAATCTGCTACTGGGAGTTGCTGGCGAGGGAAATTGCACTGATCCTGGGAGGCTGACCTGCTAATCATCTTTGTGCAATTTCTGAGCTAAGAAAACTACTGGGTAGTGGGTGTCTGTCCATCCTATCTGTGCAATTTTCCTAGTCAGCAGAGCAGGCAATTCTTGTAACCTTTGCGGAATTTTTCGAGGGAGTCAGTCCCGGGGTGGCTATCGGGTCAAACTCTCCGCTTAACCAGCATGGAGACTGATTGATTTGCTTGTGGGCAGCGCTGCTTGAAATGACTTGCTTGGTGCTTCTGCATTGTTCTGGGTGACAGTCGATCGAGTCGATGGCAGGGTGATGGTCTAGCTGTCAGAGGGGAGTTTGGTCGTCAGAACTTCAGAAAAATGACTACGTGTGTGCATGAGTGAGAGATGCATATGTGGTCTTGCAACACACACTTGCATGACTCAACGATGAGATGACTCGAAGCATCCTGATACATATGTACAACATGACTGACCGATGGTGTAGGGGATAAGCACAACATTTGTGATTGATCGTTGGTCGGCCGTGACAACGCTTGAATGATAGTGAATGTGACTCTGTGTGTGATTGCGGCAGATGATTTCATAGCAAACACAATAAATACACACGAAGCGAAGGCTTTGGAGCATAACCAAAACATGGTCGCAAGCATGACTTTGACATCAACATGCGAGACTTGGTGAAATGAACAAGCAAGGTGAATGCAAAGACTCATGCAAACTCATGGAGTGAACCCGAGTGTGTGTAGTCATCAAGTGAAACTTTCAAGGGAGGCTTTGAAATTGGGTGCAGGCCAAAATTTTGGATGGTGGTTGTACCCGCTACAACAAGTTTATAGGACACTTATTCCAAGCTGAATGATGGCCAAGACATCCTAGGGGGGTGTTCATTTGGTTGTTTATGGCTAAGGAAATTGGCAAAGGCAATGACTAAGGCTTTGGAAAGGCAAAATGGTATTTTGGCACATTTATTTATGAAAATAATGGAAATTAGGAGAAAAAGGAGGTGAAAGGTCATAGGTTGCATGTGAGGGGGAAATTGAAGGAAAATATTGGAAAAATGAAGAAAATAGAGGTATCATTCATAAAAATGCTTATGAGGATTAGTTGGTAACCTTTTGTTAGTTGAGTTTTGAATATATCTCATTATTATCTCTCGCTCACTCTTGGACACTTAGATTTTTCTTGGCGTAATTTTGGCATTGGAGCAAGAAAGGAAAAGAAGGCAAAAGGAAGCAAAGATCAAGCAGGGAAAGGCAGGATCAAGCAGCTACAATATGATTAATTACAAGTATTGATTTTAATGTGTCTTTTCCTTGCTAGATTTAGCATGCATGGTATTGCATATGGTTCTTTTCTATCATTGCATGGGTTTTTCCAGGTGTAACAGTGTTTTCAACCTAGCCTTGCCATTTTTGGATAGTCATGGTGTGATGGGGTTCTCATGTTTTGGTTGAGCTGGATTGTCAGATGAATTTGAAGCTAAGTGAGTTGGATCTCTAAATAATAGAGCACATGGCCTAGTGGTCCCTGAACCGGAATGTGGATCATGGTAAAGCCACTTGTCTGGTGACCCCTAATTCAGACTGTGGGAGCTAGGATTGTGTTTCCTCGGTGGGCCTAGGAATCATTTTCAGTGAATGGAAGGATATATGGTAAATCCAAGAGGTGGTTTGCTCTTCGTTGGGCCTAGTAATCTCAGGTTTGGGATATGCGGTAAAGCCTAGAGAGTGGGTCTCGATTTAGGGCCTAGTGATTCGGGTTTGGATTGCGGTAAAGCTTGAGAGAGTAGGAGGTAGGAAAATTCCTCACGGTGTAGGTGGAGAAATCTAGTGGCATCCATGCTTGTTTGGCTTAGTGATCACGTGGAGATCATAGTAAAGATTGTTATGATGTGTTCATTGTGTTGGCCTAGTGATCCATGATGGATTATGGTAAATCTTGGTTTCTATTAATGAGGGTGAGGTGTTTAGCCTTGGTATGCCTTGGTTGGATTTTTTCGGTTTGAGTCCCACATTCATGCTTGGAATATGGCACGGGGGTGAATGGTTGAAGAAATATTTGGCTTAGCCATTCTATGGTTGAGTGGAACATGGAAGTCCCATCCTGGGTTTGGTTTTTGCATCATTAATGAAAGTTTATTTCTCCTTGTATTTCTATGAGCACTTTGATGGATTAGATGTGGTTTATATGGCTTCGCTTTCATGAGTATTTTTGTTGTTATTATGTTGGTTATATGTGTGTTTTATGATAGCAGCAATGTATGGTTCTCAGCATGTTTTTGCTTGTAAATGAATGGATAATGTATCTATAGACTAATAGATGCAAATGCAACAAATGGAATGAGGGAACAATGGTTCTTAGCGATTCTCAGATAATTACAAGATCCCTATGTTTAATTATGTTGGTTACACCTGTACATTACATGCTTGCGACATGATTGACGAAAGCCTTGTCATGGCTAGTAGGGGTATGGTTATGGTCTTGTTTAACTTATTTCTTTTGCATAATTATTTCCCTATTCTTTTACTACTCCTAAGTTATCATTCCATTCTGGGTAGTGACCTGGGCTCTCGACCTGAAAAAGTGTCTCAAATCCTAGGGTCGCTAGAATAACACTGGAAAATTGGGTCTCTGGATGCTGGTGGGCAAGCCTGTGAGAGCGAATTTAGGTTTCTGGAAGTTGTCATGCCTATAGCATGAGAGCGACTGAGGCTTAAGATGTCTAGAACATCAGTGGGACCCAGGGACAGGATGTCTGAGTGGCTGACATGTCTCCTGAGGGTTTTATTCCTGATGTGGATAGGTTGGTTGATATGTTCTATCGATTCCACTTCCTTAAGGTCATAAAGGAGGTCGAATCCAATCATAGTAGCCTCTCATTGCATGTTTACCCCAATTGGTTGGTTACTTGGATAGATGTGTGTGGAGGGTGTTACCGCATACCTGGTGTTGTGGGGTTGCCACGTGGATGCCACATTCTATTACCTACTAATGTGGCAAGGTGTAATGGTCAATCCTTTAAACGACTATAACCTTTGATCCACAACTCGAATAAATATAAAATTTCCATTGCTAGAAAGGTCTCAACAAGCTTTATGCAATGACTGTATTAGTTTTTAGTTTTTGGGAATTTGGAATCTAAGGAATTTGGTAACCACATTTCCATAACAATAAATTGGAAGTCAGGTTAATTTAAAGTAACACCTTCCATCTAGCCTGATTTATCCAAGTGGGTGGGAGGGAGGGTTGCATGAATATAAAAGGGGTTGATATAATTCCATAGTCATTAAAAAAGGAAGAGTACTTGAATATAACTAAATTTAATTGAGTGATTTTGGAGGGTGCCAACTATCAAAAAAAGTTCAGGCACATAAAAGAAATATGTGGGCGTTCTGAAGGGTTAGCCAGTGAGATAGTCATAATGGAAACCCGGGGATGGTAGTAGGAACTCTTAGAGCATTAGTGTTGATAAAACCCCTATCCAGTTGCATTGGGCACCCTAGAGGTGGTGGCACAACCCAAGGGACTATAGGTGCATAGAAGTGTGTGCATTGCTTGGGTGTATGCTAATGGGGGATATGAGTATAGAGGTTGGAGGCTACTACGGTTTGATATGAGAGATTGAAAGGTACTTGCAGACTTTGGAGAGCAACAAGAATTCCTTGAGCCACAAGACTGAGACTTCCCTATCTTAATAAGTAATATTCCCTAGAGGTAGTGGCATAACTTGAGGGACTACAAGTGCAGAGAAGAGTGTGAACTGCTTGGGTGCAGGATGATGGGGGGCATGATGTAATGCCTCCTCCCACATTTACCCACTTTCACTGGCCTATCAGGGTAAACATGAGTTGAGGGCTACTATGACATGACTCAACCTCCTACGTACAGTTAACGAAGTGTAATTGACCAACCAAAACTTTACTAACCTTCCTTGGGAGCTACAGGACCCACAAGAGCTTAAAAACCACTCCAAGTGCCCAAACCATGAGCCAACTTACTTTTTGGCTGATATAGACTCTCAATCACTTGCATAACAAGGATAGTTATCAATTGTAACCCTCCAGTCACATGGATAACCCTGCCTCCCAATGATTGTAATCTAGAATTCCCAGATCTATGCATGCGACCCCAAAATTTGAGCCACATTTTCAGGACTAGGATCTAGAACTCTACCCAAAAATTGATACAACTTTCCATAATGATAATTGACACTAGGAAAAATCCATTAACATGAAACTTAGACAAGAAATTAGCCTAACCAGGCCTAACCATGAAATTCATTCCGTCAAACACATGGTGAACATGGAATCTATAGGTCACGAATGCATATCTGAATATAGAGATCTGAAACTTATTTGAGAATCATCAAGAAGGTCTAATTCCCTCTCACATTAGCTAAAGTAAATCTGTTAGCTCATGCATTCAATAACCATTCATTTACCAATCAATTCATGTTAAGAGCCATAACTAGAATATGTCATAAAACCATGCTTATAACTAGCATATAACCAGATTAATAATAATGATATAACAACCATCAAAGCCACATCATAGAAATTACATCTACTCGTAAATTACAAGAGGAAATTATCTCTTATTAATGTATGCGATATCCAACCAAGTTAGTGACTTCCACGTACCACCCAGCCATAGATTGGGTTGAACCAAATCTTTCTTTTAGCCAAACACCCTTATGCCATATTCCAAGCATGAATGTGGGATCTCAGGGGATAAACCAATACATAAACAACCAATGGAATATAGAGGTTAAACCACCTCCACCCTCACACTACCGTGATCCCACCTAAACCAGTGTTGAGATCACAAAATCAAAACAAGTTTGGATGCCTCAGAATTCCTTCACCATCCCTTGAGGAATGTTCTTGTCTCCACCCACCTATTTAGATATTCCCGAGAAAGCCATCTCCACCTCCAACCCTTGGTATTTTCCTGAGACCGCCTCACCCAGATTCAAAGCCTTCCAACAATCTAAAGCTAAACCAAGAATGAACCCCATCACACCATGGCTATCTAGAAATGGAAAGGCAAGGCTGAAACCACTATCAAACTAGGAAAAACCCATGTCAATGACAACAAATAGACCAAATACACATATGCATCTACCATGCATGCTGATGAAAGAAAATGGACCAAATACACATATTCATGTACCATGCATGCCAAAACAAGCTAGGAAATCACACATGCAACCTGTTACCTGCAAACAGTCCCATTGAGTTCGCTTGATACAACTCTTCCTTGTTTGATCCTTGCTTTCCTTCTCTTTCTTGTCCTTCATTTTCTTGCTTGAATTCTTTCTCCTTCTAGTGCTCTTCTCCTTTCTAAAGCCAATTCCAAAACTCAACTGACAAAAGGCCCCATATTGATGCTCTGATGCCTTTTTATTATTGATGCCTCCAATTTCTTCATTTTTCCTTTATTTTCCTTCAATTTTTCCTCACATGTGATTGTGACCTTTCACCTTCCTTTTCTCCTAATTTCCTTTATTTTCATAAATAAATTTCCAAATAATGCATTTGTTCCTTTTCAAATCCTTTGCCAATTTTCTTAGCCATAATGAACAACAAATGAAGCCCACTAGGATGCTTTGCCCAACGTTCAGCTTGGAATATGTGTTCCATGAACTTGATATTATTTTTACTTTATTGACTTTATTATATGAAATTTTAACTAGGGGTTATGACACATGAACCTATAGGTTGGAGGCCACTAGTGGTTGGTACCTTGGTCAGTTGATGGTACTAGACACATATCTGGATTTTGGAAAGTTGTTTCTTATGTAGTCAAAGCCCCAACTCGAGGGTGGCCCATTATTGAGAGAATATGAACTATGTGGTATATGGTTAGGAGGAACATCAAAGGTCTATATCCAGTTGGTCATTCAACAAATATGTGATTTTGTAAAATCCATTTCATTTTTGTTGCAATTAGTTAAGTACCCTTCTTTGTACTATATATGGATTTTAATTGTTGTACGTGAATTTATAATTTTTTGTGTGTAAAAATTAATTAGCTAGCAATTTTTAATAAAATGCATTTAGATGCGCATATCACAATGTTGGAACTGAAATAAAAAGAAAGGTAAATACCCAAGTAATTGGAAAAGAATTATGCCTTGGTCGAAGGTTGGAGGCATTATTGGAGTTATCAAATGAAAATGGAAAATGTATATACTTCAGTTACAGAGGGCCTGAATGGGTGTGAATATACCCGATTGTCCCCTTAAATGACCCAGTCATGGGTTGGGAATGTTATAGGCAAATTTGAAATTGGGTCGGGGGAATTACAATGATACTTTGATTATTGATGTCTATGTGGATGATTTACTTATCACTAGTACTAATACAGATGTAGTCCTTAGATTAAATAATTGGCTTTTTTATACCTTTGAAATGGTTGACCTTGGTCTTTTGCATTTCTTTCTTGGTCTACAAGTCTTACCTCTATCTAATGGTACCTTTATCTCTCAATCTAAATATGCATTGAACTTGTTGAAAATATTCAACACAGATGATTATAAGCCATGTGCTACTCCTTTTCAATCGGGTGATAAGTTAACTAAAGTGTGTCCCTATTTGAAAGTCGATGATACTCTTTATTGATAGCTAGTTGGTATCCTCATATATTTTACTTGTAGTTAGCCTAATGTTTCCTTTTTTGTTAGTGTGGTTTATTGGTTTATGCAAAGGTCCATGAGAAGTCACTAGAAAGTTGCAAAAGATTGTTTGTTACATTAAAGATACCCCTCATATTGGTATCAGATATTGTCAAAGTTCAAATTTGTTGGTCTAATTCATTGAATCTAACTGGGTAGGTGACAATGATGATATAAAATCCACCTTTGGATGTGTGTTTCACTTTAATACCAGACCCCTAATCTAGTCGTATAAGAAACAACCTATAATATTTTTGTTAACTATGAAAGCATAATGTTGTGGATTTATTAATGCAATGACAAAGGCAATATGGATTCATCGGATCTTGGATGAGATTAGCTTTCTTGTTTAGACCTCAATTACTATCTATTGTGATAAACAAAGTGCATAAACCTTTTGCACACAGTAAGATGAAGAATGTTGAACTTCATACTCATTATTTAAGATAGTTGGTTCAAGATAAGGTTGTTAGTCTTGTATATTGTAACATTGATGATCATCTCATTGATATATTTATAAAGCATTTGGTTGAATCTAAGTTTGTCAATCTTCATGATTTTCTCGGGCTTCAAGAAGCTACAATTGTTGGGGGGGGGGTGTCCTACAAACATAATTTCACCTCTTGAACCTCTAAAACATTGTGTTGATGGGTTTGGGGGGAGGGGTTTTGGAACCTAAGGTTATGTTGGTGCATCACACCCATGGAGCTTCTGAAGAAATTCAACTGAAGGGTTGACTAACACTATTTAGTTAGTTGAATTACCAGCTTGTAGGAAAATTAACTAAGTGGTTGTTGGGTTAGTCGAGTAACTGACTAAAAGATAATGGTCGACTAGCAGGACCATCGATTAAATGGGAAAAGGAAAAAACTGGATCATCAGATCAACTTGGATAGTAAAATAATAGAAATGAAGATAGTCGGTGAGATAGTGTAGGTTTACTAGAAATAATTGTAACAGTAAAGCCTTGTCATTAAACCTAATCCTCCATAATTCAAGGAAGGTGTTTATATTTGGTATCTACAAATAAAGGACTGTATGGGATGAATATGTGTGGTATTTTTTCATCGATTTGATGTAACATTATTCATTGTGCATTGTATTGTTCTGATCATAATGCATTATGCTTTAATTATATGATATTGTCTTTAGACACCACCCATCATCTTGGAGTGTTATTTTCTCTTATGTTTAATTTCTGATTAGATTTTTTTATATGTTCTTTGTTCTTGGTTCATTTACATCAAAACATGTATCAACACTTATCTTTGGTCCTTATTTTCTTTTTCATCTAAAACCTAAAAAAATAGCTTTCGAAATGGTGCCTATAATATATTGTTGCACATAGAGAAATTTCACAATATGTTATACAAAACTTAAAATAAAGGAAACTTGTAGTTTGGTTTCTCAAAGCTTCTTTCATTCATATGAAAATTCCTTGTTGCAAATGGAGAGAGAAAAGCCTCTATCAGTTTAAGCTCCATCTCCTCTTATAATAAAATATAATTTGTTTTCCTACATCCACTTTTCTATCTGAGGAATAACAATAGAATAATATTCTCAACAACTTTCTTACTAAAAGTAGCAAGAAGTTCATTGAGATCCTCAACTTCCTCCAATAAACTATTCTAGGAAAAAAAATTAATAATATCCTCATCTAACTAACTCCAATAGATAATTCAACAATGATAGAATGTGGATTTAATTACAACAACCATCCAAAAATATCGCCAAGAGAAAAGGGGGCCTCCTTGACCAAGTAACAATCTCCAAATAGAGTAGATAGATCTATATCCATATGTGTTCCTTCCTAGATATGATTCCCATGTGCATGATAGCAGGATGACCTTCATAATGTAGCAATGAATATCGCCATATGTGGACAAACGAAATAGATGCACAAATAATCAACCTCATCCAGACATGTGGGTTGCAGAACAAGTTGCCCCATGAAATGAGATACAAAACAAGTCCAATAGGTGTCCACGTGGAAATGTGTTTGCATCCTAAGGTAGAAGTAGTTCCCTTACCAAAATGGGATGGAGAAGTATGAAAGGAAACCTCATCAATATGCATGTCTCGGTGTGCAATCAAACCCTCAAGCAAACTTCCTCAATAAATAACATGGTGATATCTGCAAGTAGCTTCCTCAAGTCCTCATCATGGAAATATATGGTTGGAAATGCTCAACTGAAATGGACCATAAATGCTTAAGCTCCAATATGTAACCAACACTAAGGAATATGTATCAAAAACCCTCCATGTGGCATATGTGGCTCCAAATCACCCATAAGTCAAGGTTTATGGTGAGGATATTTAAATAGGACGTTGAATAGAAATAATTAGACACAATTTGTCATGTTTTATGTCATCAAAAGGCCCTAGAAACCTCCACATGTGAGCCACAATGACACTCTAATGAAAAACGTTTCAACCCATGAGAAATGCCACCAACATGTGTAAGCAAGTTAGTTCTCAATGTGATTGAGGTGCAAATACATCATAAAGTATAATCTCAACCTAAAAGTATAAGAAATAAGCCAACTACTCTAGCAGTGAAGTTAAATGTGCAAATAGGTGTTGGTTGGCCCCTGTAGAAATTGCAAGAAATTTGTTACTACTAATGAAATCAAACTGAAATCAAGAGACAAAAAATTCTTCTACTATTCTTCAAAAAGAAAAATACATGATAGAAACACATGCAATGACATGAAACCATCAAAACACAAGGAACACAATTATTTTACAAGGGAACCCAACTAGGAAAACCCCCTATGTTGCTTTGCATTAGCTCAAACGAGAATATGGATCAATTACAATGTCTTTCTTCAATCCTAAAGAACACCTTGCATTGCAATTCTGATCTCCTGCTTACTGGCCCGCTTTGACCAACACTTAGCCTATTCAAGCCTCATCCTTCCTCCTTGTTACACAGTAATTTGTCACCATTGGTCACCGTCCCTGTTACCCCTGTTTTTGTACATTGGAGGGTACATTTCGGGACCTGTGAGCAGTGACATAGCCTAAAAACACTTGCATTATGTTCCCCTGAGTATGTACTTCATGTTCCCTGAAGACACCTTCTGCAAATTATCCCTTAAAAGTGCCCTTTTTCCATTGGCACAGGTACACAGTGTCTTATCCGCGCCAATCACTGAGATCCTCAAAAAGGGGCATGCCCATTGGCGCTCTGTCCTAGAACAACACTCGTGCCAACTAAGTTTGGTAATGATTTTTGGCAAACGCGCACCCATATGTTTTTTCCTTTCAGATCATGAAGTCTTTTGAGGGAAAAAATCCATCTGATAGAGGTCGAGAGTCATCATCTATCCTTGACATCTATCCTCAGTAGCTTTTCGGAGATAATGTCGATCCACAATGGGCGTCCTGGTGCATTGAATATTCCTCCCTTCTCCATTTATAAAAGCCTGTCCTCATGCATTAGACAAGCTAGTGGGGGAGTTCTGGGAGTTAAGGGAGTTCTGGAGTTCTGGGAGTTCTGAGAGTTGGAGAGTTCTGGAGTTCTGGGGTTTCGAGGGTTCTGGAGTAAAGGGAGTTCTGGAGTAATGCTAGTTGTGATTATGCTTGTCTGGAGTGATAGTAAGAGTCTTGAAGCATAGGGAGGTTATGCTGCCGGAATCCTGAGAGAGAGAAGGTCTATTGCAAGGCATACATAGCTGCTCGCCCAGCCAGGGAATAGGTTCAACGTCAGAACCTTGGTTGTATCTTTCTCTGCCTATTATTCATTAATAAAAGATAGATGACACTGTTATGGTTCCATTCTCATTTGTCTTATAAATGGTTAATGTGATTACATCCTTTCTGACTGATGTATAGTTGCTTTTACTGATTTCACGCTTGTGTTTGTTCTCTCTTTGCATATGCAGGTGTCCATCCACGAGGATAGTGGAGGATTGTGACCGACCAGAGCGAAGGAGTGAGAGCGGCATCTCTTCATCAAACAAATAGCGCTAGAATCCAAGTAGGTGTTCATTACCCACTTGTTAATTGCAATTAGGAACTTGCACAGTAGCATTGATTGATTGTTGCTAGACCCGTTTTGGGCTAGTGGGATCGCCTCTGTCCGCAGAGGGGATTTACCTGTTTAACACTCCTATTTCCTTGTTTAATCCAAGAGGAAATTAACTCCTAAATAGCAGGGAAATTCACTATTTCCTTGTGCAATTTCTAGAGGAATTGACCACCTACTCCAATGCAAAACCTGTACACTCAACTAGTATATAATTGATGATTACAATGTGCATTTTCATCCACTCCAACTAGGCAATTTGAATTCCATGCATGACTGTGTTTATTTTTAGTAAATTGTCGGTTAACTGAGAGATCTATGAGTTAACAACTATTATAACTAATCAATTGAACACCTACTTACTCCACTAAAGACTAGAACTCAATTAACTAAGTTTAACTAATAATAACTCCACTAGATTGCTAAATTTTAGCAATCAACCCATGCATAACTCTACTTCTATCCTATAACTCGAATTTACTGACTTAACTAGGAGAGAAAGCCATGTCATTCTAGCTAACTGCAATCCAAGTCATCCTACTGATGTGGAAAATTGAATTTCTCCATTTAACTAAGGAGCAAGTCAAATGAATCCTTTCTTTTAACAATTTCAACACTCCCTCTTAGTAAGAAAAAGGTTCTACACAATCCCAATCCTGCTCCTGTATGAATGTGTTGTAAAACAACTCCCTCTCATTGTTGTTGTTGCTACTACAACAACTGCAACTGAGAAGCATCCAAAATATTGAATCATCTATGTCTTTGAGCTGCAACTGTCTCTTGAGTCTCTGACTGCCACTAGCCTCTGCACTATCCACTGAAATCTGCGTTGCTGCTAACTCTACTATTGAGCCTCCTGCTCTGCTATTAACACTGCTTTGTGCTCCTCAGCATTTGACTGCCACTAATCTACAACTGTCACTCTGGAACTGACTACATCAAATGACACTAATCCTCTTACTACTAAATATTGGGGGCCCTTATAGCAAGGGTAGTGATCCAAAGAGTATATTACAATTGTTGTTGCTCTCCTATGGACCCTACCCAAATCTTTGCAACTCTAGGACTAAGTCTCTACATCACCCCACCACATTCCTGGAGGTATAGCTAAAATGCATGGTGAAATCTACCTCGAGCTTGTAGATATTTTTAACTCAAACACCAATTTGTTTTACTTGTCCAGTAGTAACATGCTTCAAATAAGATTCCCCTTATTGAACAGCTTCAAGTAAATCTCAATAAGCAATTTTTTTCTTTAGACCAGGCACATACATTACATCTTTCAGGTGAATATGGGAGTTTGACTCCCTCTTAAAGGTGATAGTGCCAATCCCTTTGGTATTATACCTTCCATCGTGTCCAAGCTCTATGTGTAATTGTAAGTCCTTCTCCTCTAGGTTGTTGAAGAACTCCCTACTTCCTATCATATGATATGAGGCAACAGAATCTAGGTACCACTCACTCCCTCTTATTGTGCTTTCCATGCAAGCAATGAGGGTGAAATCCAAATTGAATTATGATGCAAGAGCATATACTCCTACTCTTGCTACAGGCTCCTTACTATATTTCTTATGTGGACACTTAGTTGTATAATATCCATACTCATGGTAGTGAAAGCATTTAATTTTACTGAGGTCTTTCTTCTTGACATGGTTCTGGCAGGATTCCCTCACCTTGGGCCTTCTTTCCTTTGGCATTCTTTCCTTACCACTAGAGTACAGTCTTCTTCCTCGTCAGATCTAGATGTGACACCATCTCTAGTGTTTCTTCTAATCTCCTCCTGAGACAAATCAAACCAAAGTCTCTCCCAATCTAGTAGCTTATCTCTTCCATTAACTAAATCCTCATAGTTGTGTCAGGATTTCGAAAGACCAAGGAATGCTAAGCTCACAAATTAGGATGATGGCACATTTTCTCCTAATACTCCAAGTTCATCTCAAGCCTGAGTGAACTTGGATAGGTATTGTGGAATGGTTTCAATTTTTTGCATTCAAATGTTCCTGAGTTTATCTCTCAATGCCAATTTCGTGGCATCATTATTGTTCTGGAAGAGATCTGTGATAATTTTCCACATTGAAAAAGGAGTCTCGTTTCCATGTGAGTTTGAAACCACATGATCTCTAACGCCCTCCAAAATAATCCTCCTGCCTCTTGTTGTGTCTTTCTTCCACTAAGAAAGTGCTTGTGCATATGATGTTGTTGGTTTTGGAATATTAGTTTCTATATATTCTCATACCCCATTTTCATTCAGGTCAGCTTTCATCTTGTCTTTCCCAGCACAAAAATTCTAGGTGCCCTCCAACGCATACTCCAACCTTAATCCGTCGAAAGACATTTTTCCTGCACTGAAGAGAATTTACACCAAAAACTCCGCAAATCAAAATTTCTCTGAGAGAAGATATGGAAAAAGGTTTTGATTAGTATTTCATATCTCTGATACCATGTAGAAATTGCAATAAATTTGCTAATGCTAATGAAATCGAACTAAAATCAAGAGACAAAAATTTCTTCTACTATTCTGTAGAAAGGAAAACACATGATAGAAACACATGCAATGACATGTAACCATCAAAATACAAGGAACACAATGATTTTATAGGGGAACACAACTAGGAAAAACCCCTCTACTGCTTTTCATTAGTTTAGATGATAATATGGATCAATTACAATGTCTTGCTTCAATCTTGAAGCACACTCTACATTGTAATTCTGATCTCTTGCTCACTGACCTACACTGACCAACACTTAGCCAATTCAAGCCTCGGACTTCGTCCTATTTCCTTGTGCAATCTAGGAGGAAATTAGCTCCTAAATAAAAGGGAAATTCCCTATTTCCTTGAACAATTGCTAGAGGAATTGACCACTTGCTCCAATGCAGAACTTGTACACTCAACTAGTATACAATTGATAATTACAATGTGCCTTTTCCTCCACTCCGACTAGGAAATTCAAATTCCATGCATGATTGTGTTTATTTATAGTAAATTGATTAATTAACTAAGATATCTATGAGTTAACAATTGTTATAACTACTCAACTAAACTCCTACTGACTCCACTAAAGGCTAGATCTTAGTTAACTGAATTTAACTAACAATAACTCCACTAGATTGCTAAATTTTAGCAATCAACCCATGCACAACTCTAGTTCTAGCATATAACTTGAATTTACTGACTTAACTATGAGACAAATCCATGTCACTCCAACTAACTGCAATCCAAGTCAACCTACTGATGTGGAAAATCGAATTTCTCCATTTGACTAAGGCACAAGTCAAATGAAGCATTCTCTTGCTACAATATCAACAACCCCTCCATCCATAGCATGAATACATGAAAAACCATGGGGAAGTGGAGCACTTCCATTTTTTAAGTGTCTATGACAGAGAACATCACCACTTGACCTCAATAGACACTTAAAACATTGGGGCACTCTCGCACAAGATGACATGTCATTCATCCTCCTTCAATAGGCTAAAAATTATATGAAAATGGTTCCAAGTGTGCAAAGTCCAGGGGAGAGTGAGGCACATAGCAAGATGAAGTGTCTATCTCATCAAGTATGGCCATGGGACCATGATACACACAAAATCCTAGGGTGCCTTGTTCAAAAGGTGTGATGTTATCAGTCATGCCAAGTGTTAGCTTAAAACTCTAGGTCTCTCCAAGATGCATAAGAAGTTGAGTGTTTATGTAACATTTATTGGCTATTGCATCTAATATGATCATAGAAACACAATAGACACCTTATTACTTGGGAACTCCATCAAAAACTCATATTTCCATATCATCGCCCAACCCACTAGGGTGCTCTAAACATGCTCAATAGGTGAGCACTCTACAAGATAGGTTATCTATTGTTATATACCTAGGGGATAATATGGGGTACCAAGGGAGGTACCTAAGGTAATAATGTAATAATGAGATGGGCTATAGTAATAAATAAGGTGGTTAACCCATATCATGTAAGGGACCACAAGTAGTTAGTAATAATGTAATGGGCCCATGGTATTATTCGATGGTATGAGAGAACCATGGTAATGATCCATGGTATTGTATGTATGAGGCCTATATAGAGGCTAGAGACTCCATGTCAAGAAATATTGCGAAGAACTATTGTATGAACAAGCATATGGCTTGTGGAGTGTTCTCCTTCCTTAAGGAGTGAATGTCATTTGATGAAAAACACAATTTACCAATGATACTAATATGAGAGTAACACATTCTTTATTATATATTTATTATTATTTCAATTTTATTTATTATTTATTATTTAAAATTTATTTTGAAATATAAATCAAAAAACAATTCAATTCTCTCCCATTTTATTAGCTCCCGATTTTCTTTTCCCTTATTATTATATAATATTCAGCTTTTTTAAGATATTTCTCAATTATGGTTTATGCCAATGTAAAATATAATATTAATGCCTCTTCATTCCAGATTATATTTTCTATATTAAATATTTGTTTATTGTTTAGAATTGATATATTTTTCCTACTTAACTTGGATTTGGTTATTCTTAAATTTTCTAAAACCTAAAATAAATAGAAAAATAAATTTGAATATGAATTAAAAAAATTACTACTTAAATTGTGAGTATTCCAATATTAGTTTTAACACATAAAATATATATTTAATACTAAAGATTGACTTTCTTTTCCATTTAGGAAATATGTACACTCTATAAAATTTAATTCTAAATGTTAGAAAAATTAACCCATAACTTTAATAATAAAAAACTTTAAAAATAAACCTAACTAATTAAACTACTCTCAAAATTAACTAAAACAAATAAAACAAATTAACAATTAAAACTAAACAAATTAACCAATATTTATGTATTAAATAAAATTTATTATAATAATCTAACATTATTATCTATTCACAAGTCACAATGTCCCTCACCCTATACCTTATATTAAATTGTGATACTCGTTAGCATATTACAATTAATAGATACTATGAAAAATAATGAAATATTTTTCATATTATAATGTTT
>APFE031112826.1:230355-282636 GCA_000404065.3 Pinus taeda
ATTTTTAGGATTTGGTGAACATTTTTTCTCTAACTTTGTTGAATTTGTTTTATTTAAGCATAGTTTTTATAATTTGTGACTTCAAGTATATCAAAAATTCAAGAAATTGATCTTATAACAAGAAATTGAATTCAAAAACTAAATTAATCCTCTTGAATTCAAGAAGTTGTTTTTTGTTCTGTGATTAATATATGTTCTCACAGGTCAATCTTCAATTTCTCATTTGTCTCAATTTGTTGGTTAAAGTTGTTTATCTTCTTTCCTCAAACCAAACACAAAATATTGATCTCATTTACCATGCAAAAAGTTAATGTGTAATTTTTGTTGAAGTGGTTTAATCTATTGCAACTTTACTCCTAGTTTTATGATTGTGTCAAATCTAGCCAAATTAATACTAAATTGCAAATCATAGACAAACGTATAATATTTAGAATTTTTTTAAAAAGGACTACTCATATATTTTTTTTATTTAAATATTTACATTTTTAATAGTTTGTTTGTTTGTTTGTTTGTTTTTTTTTTTTTAATGCAAAATGTTTTAGGAACTAAGTATTTTGATTAGAAACTAAAGTGTTTTCATATCCATTTATAGTTACTAGTGATTTTAATTTATATAATTGTGCTAGTTATAATTTAATTGTTAAAATAATAGTAAAACAATTGTTATTATGAATTATTCATAAATATTAATTAACTTGTCTTTACAATTTAATTTAAAAATTAATTTAATACTAAATCACAAATTATAGATCATCTCAACTCAATTTTGCTCTTCAAAAAAAAAGAGACGACATTTGAGAGATAACAATAAAGGTTTTGGTTCGTATTCTCATACTTTCACTGCCACAAACACAATTGATTTCAACTCTATATGAATCATGTTCAATTCCCATGAACTTTCTAGGAGACAATTAGTTCTACAAAACAATTTTCTTGGAATTGACATCTCATTGAATTGAAACTAAGTTTCTCCATATCAATTTGAACCAAACACTGTCCAAAAAATAAAGTTATAAACCTTCATTGAAAGTTATAAAGCTTCATTACAACCAATGAGGTAGGACGCTCACTAAAAAGCAACATTTTAACACAACATTTTCACTTTCATTTCTATTATTTTATGAAGACTTTAATTGACCATCTCACACTCTGTCAGTTGTTCATACTCCAATTAGCTATATTTAAACTAAGCGGCACTTGTTTGTAAGGTAATTGGTTGAGATTTTATTATGGCCATTTAGTAACTTCCATTACTATTAGTTACTAATTTTTTTCTTCTTCTTTTTCCTTTTTTTTTTAATAAATGATAGTTTTCTCCATATTTTTCAATTTAAAATGACTTATAATTATATTAAAATATATTTTAATAAATTTAATTATAAAAAAAATTAAAATTAAATTATATATTATATATATATATATATATATATATATATATATATATATATATTATATATATATTTCTTTAATTTTTGGTGATGGCATTTAACAATTCAATATTTTATTATTGTTTATTTTTGTGATAAAATATTTGTATTTATTGTTCTTTAGTTTAATTAAGTTATATTTAAACTAAGCGACAAGTACTATTTACTATGTAGCCCTTGTTTAACTCATATTTCAGTAATAATTTTATAAATTTTAGCTATATGTAATGTTTTATTTGTTTGTTATATGTAACAATTTTTTTTGTAAACTTGGTAGGACTACATCTTCATCATGTCTAATATATCACCTCGAGGAATTGAACTGGTGACTTCACATCAAGGAGTGTCTTAACACATCACCTAATCAATGTTTATCCAAGACACGTGGACTATATGTAAAGAATTTAAATGAGGGTATCAATACTTAAATATTTTATTATATAATTTGTTTAATATAAAATAATAATTATTATTAATTCTATTATTTTTTCATAAGAAAAAAACTTATATTTCAAAGAGAAATATACATTATGTGGTTTCTCAAGACTAATTCAATCGTGTCATAAAGTAGATTACAAAAAAAAAAAAAAAAAAAAAATATTATCCTAGCTCATGATCAGATAAAAATTCAAGAGAAAAAGCAAAAAGGTGTTTGCTAACAAGTTTAAAAATGGAATTCCATTCGATTTGTTTCTTGATCATCCCAAAGCTGATAAAAACTTGCAGCGAGCTGAAGAGCCTCGGATAACTTGTATGCCTATTGGTTGAGTTCTTTGTATATGTGGTAAAAAGATGTCCATTCAAAAAAATCCATTTTTGACGATATATCTCTGAGGATGTGATTTATACTTGGAATATTAACATCCATTTTCTTATCAGCCCAATTAATCACAATCTTGCAATCACCAAGCACCTGTATTTTTTTTTACTTCGAGATGTCTATGTAGAGAAGAGTATAGAGGGTAGTGAATTATGCCTTTGTGTTAATTCCCCTCCTAAGAGCATATAACAAAAGATAATGATGGCTTTGGTTAAGAAATAAAACAACTCCTACTCTGCATTACAGAGTATCTCTTAGTTGACACCATAGGAGAATCCCCAAGGAAACTATTTTTCCAAATCTGACATGATAAGCACACATACTTTCTCTCTTTCTTACTTTAAGTGAAATATTTTATAAATTTTCCCAATTTTTTAATCTCGGGGTGTTTCAAAAAGGATGAACAGAATAATCATGGAGCATACAAGGTGTATGACATTGCATGCAATATTTCCCTTGCAATTTTGGGTAGATGTAGTAGACATTGTTGTATACCTAATAAAAAGAAGGACTTCAAGTTCCTTGGATGGTGGTATTCCAAAGGAGCCATGGACAAGTAAGAAGGTAAATTACTTATTTCTAAAGACCTTTGGTTGTGAAGCATTTGTCCACATTAATAAAGAAAATTGAACAAAGCTTGAGGCAAAATCAAAGAAGTGTACATTTATTAGATATGGTGTTAATGAATTTGGTTGTCACGTATATGATTATGAAAACCATAAAATCATCAGGAGTAGAGATGTGGTATTCAATGAAAGGGTCTTGTACAAAGATCAGTTGTAGAAAAAGAAGAAGGAAAAGGAAAACATAGAATATGCAGTGTTTGATGAGATCACAGGAAAAGAAAAGTCAAAGGTGCTGGAAAATTATAATGAACGGAAACAACAACAGGAACAACTACAATAGGCACCTAAAACTCCAGCAAGTTTTGCTAGAAGATCCACTAAGTTAAGTAGACCCCATAAACAATAATCTCTTTCATTATATCATGTATAGTTGACTAATTTTGGTGACCCAGAAGGATATGAAGAAGTAATGTAGGTAGAAACCAAAAAGAAATGGGAGCAAGACATGAAAGAAGAGATGGAATCCCTGATACATAACCAAACTTGGGACTTAGTCAAGTTGCCTGAACGTAAAACAACATTGTAGAATAAATGGGTTTACAGGCTAAAGGAAGAATATGGAGGCAAAAAGAGTTACAAGGCTAGACTTTATGTGAATGGTTTTGCACAAGAGAAAGGTATATAATTTGATGAACTATTTTCTCATGTTGTTAAAATTACTTCAATCAAAACTATTTTAAGTCTAATGGCAGCAGAAGATGTGCATCTTGAACAGTTAGATTTAAAGACGACATTTCTCCATGGGGATTTGGAGGAAGAGATCTATATGCAATAGCCACAAGGATATGAGGTCAAAGGGAAGCACACATTAGTGTGCAAGTTGAGGAAGACCTTGTATAGCTTAAAATAGCTCTAAAGTGGTGGTGTCTAAAATTTGACATGTTTATGTCAGAACAAAGTTATGTTAGATGTCATTATGATCACTATGTTTATATTAAGAAACAAAATTATGGTAGCTATATATTATTATTGTATGTAGATGACATGCTTGTTGCAGGATCTAGCATGCAGGAAATAAATGTTCTCAAAGAAAATTTGGCGAATTCATTTCCAATGAAGGATTTGTGTGTTGCAAAGCAAATCCTTTGTATGAGAATAACTAGAGACAAGAAAAATTGCAAATTAGCATTGTCTCATATTGAGTACATAGAAAAGGTGTTGGAAATATTTAATATGCAGAATGAAAAACCAGTTAGGACACCTTTGGCTAACCATTTCAAAATAAGTAATGAGATGTGTCCCAAGTCTCAGGAAGAGATATATATATGTCTAAAATTCCATACACATAAGTAGGTGTAAGCTTAATGTATGCAATGGTGTGCATAAGGCTTGATATTGCGCATGCAGTGGGAGTTGTGAGCAGGTATATGAATAATCCAAGAAAAGAGCATTGGATGGGAATGAAGTGGATTCTTAGGTATTTGAAAGGTGTCACTAATCAAGCATTATGTTTTGGAGGTTCAAACACTATTCTACAGGGATATGTTGATGTAGATATTGCAGGTGATAGAGATAACAGGAGGAGCATCACAGGGTATGTGTTTATTGTACGTGGAACAACAGTAGTTGGGATTCTAAAATGAAAATTATTGTTGCACTTTCAACAATGGAAGTAGAGTATGTTGTTGTTACAGAGGCTAGTAAAGAAATGGTTTCGTTACGAAGGTTTATAGATGAACTAGGAAAGAAGCAGGAGATTGGCAGGTTATATAGTGGCAACCAAAGTGCCATTCATCTTACAATGAACTCATCATTTAATTCTAAGACTAAACATATACAGCTCATGTACCATTTCATATGGTTACTTTTGGAAGATGGATAGTTGAAGTTGGAAAAGATACACACTACCCAGAATCCTCTAGATATGTTAACCAAGGTGGTAACGAGGGAGAAACTAAGTTTTTACTCAGTTTCAATTGGTCTTCAAGTATGATGATAAATATGAGAAACATCCAGGTCCAAGTGCAACCATTGTCCAACAAGTTAAGCAGTGGTGGAGTTTCTATAATCAGTCTCCAAGTGGGAGATTGTTGGGTGTGGAGCCTATTAATTATATTCCTAATTCAGAGGTCTTGTTTCAGTCGCTTTTGGATCCCAATCCTTGACAGGGGTGTGGGGAGGACTCTCCCCCCCTTCTCCCCACTAGTTTCGCTAGTGGGATCTAAGGGAGGAAGCATCATGTTTTGGATCACCCCCTAGCAGAGGTTTAGGGGTAGTGCTCTCAAAAGCAAAATTTAGAGAAAAATTACCTTGTAAAATATTGTAATTTCATAGTCAATCTGGGCGATTCATTAGGTGAAATATCTAATGGTAGAAGTTATGTTAATGTTGTTGCTGCAAAAAACACCCTCCAAAATTTTGCTTACACCTTAATTTTGGAGCCTACTGTGGATCTTGTGATCGGTCGTTCTGTATTCACTTCTTGTTTAGTTGATGTTTTTGGGCTCCCTCCTTGGATTGGAAGTGTCGAAGTCACTCGTTCACACATGCTCAACCCATAACAAGTGCATGAGAGCATTATTTTACGCAAGCTTGAACGAGAACAATACGTTCCATCAAGTCTGTGCATGTGTGATATCTAATCCAGGTCGATAGTCAGTGCACATTGACAGCGAAAGTTTCTGACATCTAGCTGTGTTTGTACTTCTATTTCGTGACTTTTGCAAACTGTCACTTCCATGCATATTTGTTTTTCAAGTGTTGTTTTCATTTTTTTTTTTTGTTATCACTTTCATTTGCTTTCACTCTAACTAGTGTTGCTTTCATGTTATCTTTCCTCTGGCATGTGTTACTTTCATTATCATTCACATATCGCAAGTGTCGTTCACACTATAGCAATCGTCGTCTTTTTGCATGTTGAGTGTCACATGATGTACATAATCTTGTTTTGGTGGTTTCAAGAGGTCATATTTGTGAGAATGAGTTGATATTACCATGTATACATCTATCGCACTCATTTCCAAAGTTTTAAGCATTGTGACACAAGTGTTGTCATTGTCTTTGCAAAGTGTATTTTTAGTGTCACACTTATTGTAAGTTGTCGAAAGGTTGTCACACTAAGGAAAGTATGTGTTCATGTGTTCAATATGATCTATGTTGTTTAAAAAAAATGAGTTTGGGATCATAGTTAATTCCTGCCACCGTTCACATCAGTTTCATTGGTCCCACACTTCGCCAAATTTCTGAAAATTCCCATCAACTTAGCCTCATCTAGCTTTCCTGAACTGTGCACTGAGCAGTCCCAACCCTCAAGTTGCAACCTTGCCTATTGACACTACGCAATTTGCAGTTCCTATCTCCCAGGACTATGCATTGTGCAATTTCAATGCTCAAGCCCGAGCCTTGGCCTCCAAAATTGTGCAATTTAGCCCTCCAGCTTGGCCCCAACTGTGCATTGCACAATCTTTGAGCTCAAGCTCAAACCATGAGCTCTTGAACTTGAGCTCATGGTTTGAGCTTGAGCTCAGAGATTGTGCAATGCGCAGTTCAAGAGCTCATTCATTACTGCGCATTGCAAAATCTCAAGGCTCAAGCCTCAACCCTAAGCTCTTGAACTATGTAATTGTGTAATCACATGGGCCCCTCTATCCTCAAGAACTATGCAGTAGGTTGAACCATTGCCCATCCCCTCATCCTATCACATTGAGCTTTCAGATTGTGCAATTTTCTTCCTCAGTCCAACCTGAACTACACATTTCATAGTCTCAAGTCTCAAGCTTCACCCCTAACTACCTAAGTTGTGCAATTGCACAGTCACTGAGCCTCTTTCCCAGCCTGTCACCTAGTTCCCACTCATTCAGTGGATCAATAAGCATCATATTATACTAGGAGTTTATCAGACTGATGTCATCTTTCCATGAGTGGATTACAGATGTGAGAACTCTAACATGTTATGGCAAGATGATAAAAAAGGAGATGGAGTAATAGAACATGCTAAAATACACCTAAGGAGTTGAAGAGATAATATGATCATCAAGCAAGAAGAATAAGGAACACCAAACTATAACATAAGATGAAAGATCAAGACCACATGAAAGACTCCTTATCTTCAAGTCATAAGGAGGAGGAAGAAGAAGAAAATGCACCATCTTTTTGAGAAGACACAAAGAAAGAAGCAACAAAGAATGGATTGACATTGCCATGTCACCATATAGTTCATGTCACCAGTGTCATCTCATTTTGTGAAATATGTAATTCAATATTGGAGAAATGCATTGTAAAGTGGAAGTCCAAAGGACATGTACAGAATATGAAAAGTCATGTAAAGTTGAAAATTCATGGACATAAAATAGTCATGAGGGTAGTCAAAGAGTCACAAGGAAGGTTCAACATCACCTCCCCATAAGTTATATATACACCCTCATTGTATGAGCAAAGGACGTTTCACCTTGGCTCCTCTCGCAAGGCATTAGAGAGACAAACTAGTACTTATGGGGCGAAAGGAGTGGCTCCAACACTCCACTATTGGAGCTAATGGTGTTCATTGTATACATGTGTCTTGGAACTTTTACTTAACATCAGAAGCCTTATGGCCATCACATTCTTCATGCATGGATTATAAACATTTGTAAGAATTTTCTCTGAATGTTTGTAATTCGTGTTTACTTTCATATGTGCTAAAATAGTTGAACTATTTTGGTTATTTTTGTACCTATCATATTTATAATGTGTTGTAATCGTTATTATTGTTGTCACATTCTCATGGACTATTCCGTTGGATATTAGACAGATCTTTCTTGTTGTATTGGTTGCAATTATCGTCGCATCTTTGTGGACTCTTCTGCTGGATGTTGAATGGATTCTTCTTGTTTATGCATGTTTCTCCTAGGGTGGTACTATTACCTCTCTCTTAGAGGCTCACTTATCTTCCCCCTCCATAGTAAAAGAACTTTTCCACACATATGACTGAACACTCACTAGGCCCACCCCCTTATTTTTCGAAGGCACATTTTCACTTCTCTCTCTTATTGATTGTTAGAGCCAAGGAAAATCTGTAAGAATACATGGCAACTGGGCCCATACTCCAGATAGGGCTCCTATTCCAAATTATGTGAGGGCTAATTGGGACTTCACATCATGGATGCCCCTTAGTTGACAGATTCCCAACACCGTCAACAATGGTGCTAGAAGGAGGGCCAGATGACAAGTTGTGCCCATTGAATATGTTTTGAACCTCTTATCTATAATGGCTCATCCTCAAATCTTAAGCCTGGGGTATTTCTCCGATTTATCCATTTGTCAATTTTCAATCCCTAATGAGCCTCTCTATCACTTGTCCCAGTTAAAGTTTGATGGTGAGGATGGAACATCCATAACCGAGCACATTTTTTATTTTCTCAAAATTTGTGAATCTTATGAAATCGATGATGAAGATTTTTCTTGTGTGCTTTTCTTCCTAACCCTTGAAGGTTGTGTTAATCGATGGTTCCATACCTTTCCACCCACTTCAATCCATTCCTTTCATCATTTCCTTGGGGAAATTCATCAATCCTTTGATAGGTATTATTACCAAGATGTTTGTAAAAGAATTAATCACTTAATAATGTCGCCTAATGAATCAATTGAGGATTTTTATGATCAATTCCTTCACCTTTGTTATGAATTTCCTTAAGTAGATATAGAACGATATTTCTTGAAACAAGAGTTTGAGTGCTTGGTTCTTATAACTTTGCATGGTGAATCCATACCACGTGATGTTTCTTCATCCCCAACTCTTGTAAACCAAGAGGCACCCGTAATTTTAGAGGAGGAACCTGTTATTCCTTTTGCTCCTTTTCCTCCTCCTTTTTCAATTCTAATGCGGGTGCCTCCTTGTGATGATCATAAATTTGGTAAATTTTCACATCAAATCCCTAATCCATCTTCTCATCCTCCTTTATATTTTCATGATTCAAATCCAATAGAGAAAATCGTATAATGGCTCATGAAGCCTACAGTGAAAACCAATTTTTATATTCCTCAAGATGGTATTAACACTCATAACTCTAGTCTTGAATCTAATTCAGATTTTTGTCATCCTCTATCATCTACATGTCGTTACTCTTTATGCCATGATCTGTTTGATCAATCTGCTCTATCAACTAGTTTTTTCACTCTCCTAATTATCAAGTTGTTGGCCCAAATTGCAATCGGGTTCAAGATAGTCACATTACCCAAGTAGAGGAATAGGAAGGTGAAGATTCGTTCAATCTTTCTTCTCTTTTTCAAAATCATCCATGTGAAGATAATGTCTACTCATTCTTGGTTGATATTGAATCTATTAATCTCAGTAATGAATCAAATAAAATCAATTTTTTTAGACCCATAGTATTGGGAAACAATCAATATGATGACGATAATTTTGTTGATGTGTGCGATGATGAATTCCCAAGTGCACCAGTTGATCTTTCGGTTTCTAATGAAAAAATTAATTTGAAAAATTTAGATATGGAATCTATTTCGGTCGAAGAAAATGCTCTTCTTGAAACTTACTCTTTGTCCCACTATCCCTTGTTCTCTCTTGTTTACAATGAATCTACATGCGATGAAGATAATCCATGCCCTTCAATTTCTTCATCGTACGAGCTCACTTCTCAATTGACACAAGGTAGTGAGGTTGTCCATGATGAAAGGGAGAATAATCAGATCATTGAGTATTCTTTCTATCATGTATCATATCTTATTTTGCATGAGGACAAATCTTCAAATCAGCTTGCTCATGAAACTTCTCCATCTCTAGATTTGTAATCAGAAGAATATTTCGGCTTGATTAATTTGGTTGTCAAAGTTGTAAAATATGATCAAATCAATGACAGAGATGGCTTTCATCTAATTAATAGTGATCTAATCCAAATCGGTGAAAGCAACTATCCTCACACCATGCATGATCTAGTTCAATCTTCGGAATGTGATTTTACAATCCTTGAAAGTTTTGAGACTTGCCAGAGAGCCGAGGCACTTCAACTTCCATTGATGGTTATGTCAGTATCTCACAACTCTGGTAAGACCCCCAAACTAAGTCAGGTCTGGTTTTCTTCACAAAGTTCTTATTTTTGCATGGTTTCACTCGATGTAAATTCTTTCTTGAAGTATATTCAGCATTGCGGAAATGATCTTTCAAACCTTCAAGATACGATTTTTTATCGAAATTAAGATGATTCATATTCATATAAATATATTGTATCAAAATCAAGTTTGGAATGTGTATCTCTCGTTGAATCATGGAACTACAAATTTGATTATCCTAAATATTATCTTTAGTCAAAGGAGGCATACCTATCACACTCTTTTGAAAACAATCAACTCTGGATCCTTCTTGTGAACATTTTGATGCTAATATTTTTATTCATCGCACCTAAAATCCTCTTGAATGCCAGTAAATGCATGGTTCATTTGATAAATCAAATTCCTGTTCACTTGTTTCACCCTAACTGGTTTCATGCATTTATTATACTAGCATTCTGTTTTACTTCTTTCGATGATTACAATGCTCGTGCATTGTATAACCAGTCACAAGAAAATGGTTTCTTACACTTGTCACATGAGAAAGATGATTCTATTATGCAAAGAACTTGCAGAACTATTCAAATTGATTTATCTTTGGAAATTCCAAACTAGAAATCTAATTCTTTAATCATCCCATCTGATCGTGACTTTCTTTGTGATGACTATCGTTCAACTTACTTATTTCCCATCAACACATCCAATGAAAATCATTTTACATCCTTAGATTTTTATGGTTTAACATCTCACTATTTAGGTACTTGTCAAGCGGTTAAGGCTCTTCCACATTCACGAATGGTTATGTCAAGTCGTCCCTATCTTAACACGCCTATTGAATATGACTAGATATATTTCTCCTCACAATATTCTCATCGTAATCTCGTACCTTTAATTGAAAACTCATCTTTTCAAATATTTCGGGGTTTTCAAGAGGGTTGTCACAAATTTTACGATCCAATCGCTTAATGGTTAGAAAAATCTTACTTAGCAGGCTCTGTCACAAATTACAAGTTTTGATCTTTATGTGGGCTTGCTAAGATGTTTGGTGTAGTTGAAGACACGTTCACAAGAAGCTTCTGAGGTTTGTTGAATGATGGTTTTCATAAAAAAGGGTAAGAATGTGAACTGGTTAGAAGTAGTGGTTATGGCCTATCTTTCTACTAAGGGGAAAGACCTTCAATTTTTTGTGCAAGTTATTCAAGTTCTTATCTATTTTGTTTCACATTTCTTTATATCAGTTTTAATTGCTTATATCTTTGTGAATGCAGGTCGGAAGTAGATACGATGGCTTCATTGGAAATTTCATTATACGTGACCCCAATTTTCTAGATGATTAGGCTAAGAGTATGTTTAGTTTCATATTAGTTTACCTTCACTTCCATCTTGCATTCATTTTCTGTAGTTTGTCTTGTGTTTTCTCATTTTGGTTTTGCATCATCTTTTCAGTTAGCCTCCTTCCATTTTGTATTATGTTTTTGCTTCTTTGTTGTATGTTTTCTTTTCTTTGTTTTGTAATACCTTGCATGAAGATGCTATGTTGGCTCAAAAGGGAATGTGGAAAAATAAAAAACAAATTTGTGACACTACAACATTTGGTAACTCTCTGTCATTCTTCCTTTTCTTGGTTACATATTTTCATTGATGATGTTCCAATGGAAAATATAGTACTTGCGTTAAGAAAGCCTTGTGTCGAACCATGACCTCCATGTCTATTCTGGAAACCTAATTCCTATACTTGGGTTTTTATGTTTCGATGTTTTCAAGCTAATCCAATAAAGTAGAGAAGGAGAAGGGGAAAGTCTAAACAAGAAAAGAAATATTAGAGGTCTTCTATATGCTTCTTTGAAAGGACAACCTCTCCTGCTCTCAATAATTCAAGATCCCTCTTCTGCCCATGAAATAAAAAAGTGTTGATTCACATTCCTATATAAATAAATAAATAAAGGTGAAAGAAGAGAAAGGATTCCTACACAGAGAGGTGAAGCAAGCAACTCTGTCGGCTCACTGACAACGGATTAATGTTTGTGTTCATGAGTGACTCCATCGGGGTACTATCAAGGCCTGTTGTCAATGGAGCAACACCAGGGATGAAAAAACTACACTCTGAAAATATAAAGCTTGTGAATTTCATTACCCTATCCTGATTTTAAACAATGTGTGATCGTTGATCTCATGTTTTTGTTTAACCGAGTAAAGGAATGAAGGGGACAATGTTTATGCACGGGGTAAGTGGGGAAGCCATGGTAATCTGAACAATGAATCAATACTTCTTGAAGAACTATACCCTACACAAAACAATTTACTAAGGCAGAGAAGCTGGAGTTCTACCAGTGTGTCGCCGAGTGTTGTCGCTACGATAAACACCTTGCAAAATTTTGCCTACACCTGAATTTTGAAGCCTACTGTGGATCTTGTGATCAGTCATTCCATATTCACTTCTTGTTTAGTGGATGTTTTTGGGCTCCCATATGGATTGGAAGTGTTGAAGTCACTTGCTCACACATGTGCAGCCCGTAACAAGTGCATGAGCACATTCTTTTACGCAAGCTTGAACAAGCACAACATGGTCCATCAATGTTGTGTCTACGCAATGTCCAATTCAGGTCGACAGTCAGTGCGCACCGACATCAACAGTTTCTCACTTCTAGTTATATTTGTACTTCGATTTTGGTGAGTTTTTCAAACTTTCGCTTTCACGCACATTTGTTTTGTAAGTGTCATTTTCATGTTTTTGACTGTCAATTTCACTTGCTTTCACTCTAATTAGTGTCATTTTCATGTTATCTTTGCTATGGCATGTGTTACTTTCATTGTCATTCACATATCACAAGTGTCATTTGCACTATAGAAATCGTCATCTTTTCACATGTTGACTGTCGCACGACGTAAAAAATATTGTTTGATTGTTTCAAGAGGTTATATTTGTGCAAATGAGTTTATCTTACCATGTAGACATCTGTCGCGCTCATTTACAAAGTTTTAAGCATTGTCGCACAAGTGTTGTCATTGCCATCACAAATTGTATTTTTAGTGTTGCACTTGTCATAAATTGTCGCACTAAGGGAAGTATGTGTTATTCTGTTTTGGATGATCTATGTTGTGACATAAAGTGTCGAAGTGTGTGATCACATTCAATTCCTATCACTGTTCACATCAGTTTCACTAATCCCACAGTTAGCCAAATGTCTAAAAATTCCCAGCAACTTAGCCTCATGCATCCTTCCTAAACTATGCATTACACACTCCCATCCCTTAAGCTACAACCTTGATTATTAACACTATGCAATGCACAGTACATGTTTCCCAAGACTATACACTACATAGTTTCAGTGCTCAAGCTCGAGCCTTGGCCTCCAAAATTATGCAATTCAACTCTCCAACTTGGCCCCATCAACACTTTGTGCAATATCTGATCTCAAGGTCAAACCCTAAGCTCTTCAATTGCGTAATTATATAATCACTAGGACTAGTCTTCCTCCCAGAACTATGTAGTTGGCTAAAGCAGTGAAAAATCCCTCAGGCTAGGTCACTGACTCTCAAAACTGCACAATTTCTCTCTCCTTCCCACTCATTATTGTGCACTGCATAATCTTAAGGTTGAAGTCTCAGCCTTAAGCTCTTGAAATGCACGATTACACAATCACCTGGGCCCCTCTTTCCTCCAGAAATGTGCAATAGGTTGATCTAGTGCCCATCCCCTCATCCTATCACAATGAGCTCCCATATTGCGTAGTTTTCTTGCTCAGTCCAGCCTGAACTGCACATTCTGCAGTCTTAAGGCTCAAGCTTCACCCCTGACTACCTGAGTTTCGCAATTGCACAGTCACTGAGTCTCTTTCACAGTCTATCACCCGATTCCTTCTCAATTAATGGATCGATATGAACCATCTTATACTAGTGGTTTATCGGACTAATTTCATCTTGTCATGAGTGGATTGTAAATGCAGGAAGTTTATCGTGATGTGGAAAGATGATAACAAAGGAGATGGAGCAAGAGGACATGCTAGAAGACACCTAAGGAGCTCATGAGATAAGATGATCATCAAGCAAGAAGAAAAAGGAACATTGGAATATAAAAGAAGATGAAAGATCAAGACCACATGGAAAACTCCTTATCTTCAAGTCATAAGAAGGAGGAAGAAGAAGAACATGCACCATATTTTCGAGAAGACACAAAGAAAATAGCAACAAAGAATGGCTTGAAATTGTCATGTCATCATATATTTCATGTCACCAGTATCATGTCATGTTTTTTCATGCCACTTTATGGAATATGTAATTCAATATTGGAGAAATGTATAGTAAAGTGGAAGTCCAAAGGACATGTACAAAATATGAAAATTCATGTAAAGTCGAAAAGTCATGGGAAGTCAAACAGTCATGAGGCTAGTCAAAGAGTCACAAGGAAGGTGAAGCATCACCTCTCCATTGGCTATATATACACCCTCATTATATGAGAAAAGGAATTTTCACCTTAGCTCCTCCTGCAAGGCGTTAGAGAAGCAAACTAGTTCTTTTGGGGAGCTTGGCTCCAATGCTCCACTATTGGAGCCAGTGGTGTTCCTTGTATACATGTGTCTTAGAACTTTTACTTAATATCAGAAGCCTTATGGCCAACATGTTCTTCATGCATGGATTATGAATATTTTTAATATTTATTTGTGAATGTTTGTAATCCATGTTTACTTTCATCTGTGTTAAAGTAGTTGAATTATTTCAGTTATTTTGGTACTTATCATATTCAAAATGTTTTGTAATGGTTATTATCATTGTCATATTCTCATGGACTATTCCATTAGATATTAGATAGACATTTCTTCTTGTATTGGTTGCAATGACCGTCGCATCTTTGTGGACTATTCTGCTAGATGTTGAATGCATTCTTCTTGTTTATGTATGTTTCTACTAGCGTGGTAATATTACCTCTCTCTTAGAGGCTCACTTCTCTTCCCCCTCTGTAGTCAAAGAAATTTGACACACATACGACTAATCACTCACAAGCCCACCCCCTTTCTTTTCAAATGCACATTTGCACTCCTCTCTCTTGTTGATAGTTAGAGCCAAGGAAAATCTGTGAGAATACATGGAAATTGGGCCCATACTCCTGATAGGGCTCCTATTCCAAATGATGTGAGGTGTAATTGGGATTTCACATCAGGGAGACCCCTTGGTTGATGAAATTATAGCACTGTCAAATGTTAATTTAGGGGTATTTTTTCCCTAGAAGGCAACCCTCAGTTTATAAGAAGGAATTGTATTGCAGTTGTGTATTTTTCTATGTGAGAAAAGCATAGGAGATTGTCTAAGAGAGAACAGGAAGTTACAACAGATTTTTTGTAGGTTGTATTCCTTTAGTTTGTTGGATAATATATAAGGAAGGATTGGTTGTGTTTATTTAATGTTTTGTATGTTCCATTGCTCTGTTATTTAATTTCTAACAAGATTTTTGTGTCAAATTTACAAGGGATGAGAAATTTAGTTTTAAATGAGACGAATAGAGTGCCTTATGTTGGACTACCAAGGTATCAAAGGAAAATCTCTGCAATCAAGAAAAAAAACTTTTGGACGTGTATGAAGAAAGAAATACCTGAATATATATACATGTGCTTTGAATTTCATAAAGTTCAAATGGAATGGAGACACCCAACTGAACTATTACAGCCAATACCCATACCTAAGTGGAAATGGGAAATTATTTCTATTGATTTTATTACAAATTTTCCCAGAACTACAAGGTAGCATCATTCCATAATGGTTGTGATGGATAAACTCACCAAGGCTTCCCACTTTACTCCAATGAAGTCAACACATAAGGAAACCAATGTTTTTGATAAATATATGAAGGAAAGTGCCAAGCAATATGGTGTTCCGAAAGAAATTATCTCAAATAGCGATCCTAAGTTTACATCCAACTTTTGGGCAAGTTTATTCAAGGGATTATGTACTAATTTAAATTTTAGCATAGCATACCACTTAGAGTTAGATGGAAAAATAGAAAGAGTTAATCAGATTATTGAGGATATGTTGAGGATGTAGGTGATTGACAAACCATCAAATTGGAGGACTGCCTGCACTTGGTGGAATTTCCTTACACTAAGAAGTACCAAGCATCTTTAAAGATGAGCCCCTTTTAAACCTTATGTGGAAGAAAATGCAATACACAAGTGAGTTGGGATAATTCAATGGAAAAGGATATTGTTGACCCAAATTTGTTGAAGGAAATTGAAGAGAAATTTATAAAATTTAAATAGAATTTGAAGGTTTCCCAAGATAGATAGAAAAACTACTTTGATAAGAAGGTAAACAAGGAATTTAAATTTGGTGATAACGTCTTCTTAAAAGTGAAGGCAAAGAAAAGTTCAATAAAGTTGGGTAGTTGTGCAAAGTTGGCAACTAGATAGTATGGAGCATTTGAGATCCTAGAGAGGATTCATCTAGTTGCATATAGGATTGCATTGCCAACATCCATGCATATTCATAATCTATTTCTCATTTTATTACTTCAAAAGTATGTTCTTGATGCTAATCATGTAATTGATTGGAACATGATTCATGAGGAACTCGAGGGAAACTTTAAAGTCCAACCAGTATGAATTTTGAGCAAGAAGATCAAGGTGCTCCGAAATCAAGCGATCACCTTGATAGAGGTGTACTGGACCCCTTTTCAACCCTGGAGATGTAATGTGGAAGCATGAGGACGTACTATGAGGGAAGAGTGTCATCATATTTTTTAGTAATAATATTTTAGATATGTGTACCTATAATGCACTTATGATAATACATAAATAAGGGGCAGAGGGGATGTAACACCCCTACTCAACCCTATATTTAAAATAACATGTACATGTGAAACTTAGGTTGGTGAGTTGAGACTTAATTTTGTGGCAGTGTTTCCATGCGTATGTATGTGTATATTTTTTAGGGCTAGTGTTCCCATGTGTATATGATTTTATATGTTGAGGCTATAAATCTTGATGTTGTAAATATGTTTAACTTATGCATATTAAAAAACACATAATGGTTGCAAACCAATTCAGATGAAAAGAGTATGGGGGACCAAGACTTGATGGGAATTGTGGCATCCCTTTTTTCCAACCCTGTTTTAAATGTTATTATGAATTCTAAAACTAATGTATATTAATGTGAATAATAAAAAAATGATGATGAGTTAAGATGGGACAAGGATTCAAAGGTTTACAGGAGTAGGAGTTGCTTGTAAGCCATATCTTGCATTTAAATTACCACCTAAATCCCTATTGGAGGAGATGGTCCTACCACAGTTAGATAATGGAAGGAATGGGCTCATGATTAAAGGATGAGTTGTAGGCCACATCGTGAGCCATGTTAACAGGGTCAACATGCAGGAGGAGTTGAGCAGGAAAAGTAGGAGGCGAGATAATATATGGCATATTATGTGTAAGAGATAAGTATTAGTATATCTCTTATCTGTATATCTCATGTGTTTGTGCAACATTGTGTGATCTCTTATGAGATCTGTGTGATAAGGGAGACCTATAGAGTTGTGTGAGTATTCCCTATGATCAAAAGGGTCAGTGGTTTTTCACATGTATCACTTATTAAGGTCTAAGCATGCATGTGTGTTTAAATTCCATAAGAGAGTCCAGTTGAGTAGGGATGCTCTGATGATAGATATATTTTGAAATCCATGGGGGCTTGTTGGCTAAGAATCACAATGGCTATGGATATGTTCCTAGGGCTGAAAATTTGTTAGAGATTATGTTGGTTAAGAAATTACTAAGAGGTTGAGGCACCCAAGAGTTAGTGGGATGATAATACCTAGTGTAGTATTGGGGGTTGAGAACACAAGTGTGAGCATTGCTAAGAAGTTGCTAGCAAGTGCGCTTTTATTCCTACAAAAGTAATGCAGCTAACAAACTTCGTTTTTGTTTAAACATGTCTCTCTCCAAGAATAAACTAAGACTCTTTATGCTCTACTTGAACCCATTTTTTGTTTGGTTGCTAGAATTAAAAAGCCATTATGGTGTAATAGCTAGGATTTGTTGAGAATACCTAAGAAATGGGCTATGTTCATCATGCATTAGTGAATGGTTGAGAACTCCTAAGAAAGATACTTGCTCAGACTCTGAATCTGACTCGTGGGTAGTTGGCTGCAAGAAATAATAGTTATGTAGTCATCCTATCATTGGGTGGAGAGTTGCAATCCCACTCTCAATCGCCATCCATTTACTTCATAAGATAGCTCACTTAATTGCATCATTGTGCATACTAATGAAATGTAAATGCATATTGCTCTTTTTGGAATTGTATGGCGAATGATGGGGAAAGACTACTCCTGTGTATTTTGCGAGGAATACTTGTTTTATGTATTATGATGAATGATGTATGTTTTCTGTTTATGGATTCTTGTTCATTGTTGTTGTGTGAGAGAGATGTGTAATAATTATTGTCATTGGTTAAATATGTAATGAATGGTTTATGTTTTATGAGTGGCTTGCATTGTGAATGGCATGTGTTGTTGAGCTAAATACAAAGAAATCATGTCTTTATATGTTTATATACATACATACATGCATATATGTATGTATATATAGATTATTGTGGTTCACGTATCACTGAGAATGGTTATACAGATGTGTGGAGGCCCTAGACAAGTAGGCCATGAAGTCTTAAATCTTAGTGCCTCAGAGTTGGGCCAAGTACTTTAATAATAGTGGGAAAGATCAGGAGGGATAGCCAATATTAAATTAAGTTTCGAGGAAATCCTTCTTACTATATTTAACATATATGTATGTAAATCTCGGGAGGGATAACTACCTTGAGGAATAGAGCCGAGAGATAGAACGAAGCCCTTTAATAGATAGGAGAATTTTCGTCTCACCACATCCAAGGAGAGTAGGATACCATACAAAGTGTGTGTTAGCATTTTGGGTGGGGTGAGAGACATCAGCAAGAGGTCATCTCGGTACCTGGGGGTGGCATGTAGTGTGCACAAAGGAAAAGGGTTAAGATTAATGTTTGAGGGAGATGAAAATATCCCCAACATATAACGAGAAAGGAATTCCATCTCGGACCTTGGGGTCCCAGGACCTCAAGGGGTATTTTATGACATGGATGTGTAATAAGTAAGGAGGCCTAGATTGAAGAAAATCCTTTCTGTTAGATGGCACAAGTATGTTTTTCTCACCCCGAGCTATTCAAAAGGGTGTCAAGTGGAGTAGACTAGGGAAAAGGCGTTGAGGCCAAGATTAATTATATTGAAAATGGGCTACAAACAAACTAAGTGGTCGTACTGGTCGGCCCAAGAAGGTACAATGTGGCATGAACCACGGGGGCATAAAAATTGCTACAAGCGTTGATGTGTGCATACCTAGCGATGTGGGGTTGCCACATGGATGCCACATGGCATTCCCTTACTGACGTTGTAAGGTCTAATGGTTAATCCATTAAACAGCCATAACCTTCGATCCATAGCTTGGATAGAGATAAAATTTACATCGCTAGAAGGATTTCAACAAGCCTAACACAATGGTGGTATTAGTTTTTAGTTTCAAGGAAATTGGAATATGAGGAATTTGGTAACCCCATCTCCATAATGAAGCCTTGGAAGGTTGGTTATTTTAAAATAACACCTTCCATCTGGCCTGGTTTATCTAATGGGGTGGAAGGGAGGATTACAGAGTTGTATCAAAGCATGGTTTAACACTTGGACCTAAATAAGCTCATTAATCAATAGAGTTGGCCTAGTAGAATATAATTAAAGAGATTTAATATATTTTTTAGCAGTTGAATGTGAATATTTGTGTTGCGTTAATTATTGCGTTTGATTATGGATTGCATGTTAATTGAAATGATGTTTCTAACATGTTTATTTATTTTGATAGATGTATTGAATTGGAACTTGATGTTTCAAATAGCCTCATAGACATGTACTTATGCAGGATCACCAAGGTGATATATCACTGATTGGCTAAGAGTTGTGTGCATGTGACAACATATAAGAAGACATCAAGGAACTGTAAAAGAGAAAATGAGATGAGAAGTAGAATGTTACAATATAAAACTGATAGATCTTACCATAGACATGAAGAGGAATTAGTGGATAAAGGAAGAAAAGAAGGTTCCCCTAATTGGATGGATATTCTTACAAGTCTAGAGTTGAATTGAGGAGCTATAAAGATGATAGTGAGAAACTTGTCAAGGCCCAAGAAAAGAAAGAAAAAATGAATGTAGTCATACTGCAAATCTTATTGGACATGCAAAGACAAAAGCAACATGAATTAGAGCCAGCTACAAGTTTAAGAAAATTTCATTGAGACTTGGAAGACCAGAGTTGAAGATTGATGGTGCAAAGGACAGTAGATCCAAGAAAATATAGCGATAAGGGAGTGAGGATGTCGTGGGGGGTGGAACTCCTTTGATTACTTGTGAGAGGAGGAACAGAAGCCCCAATTAGCTATCTAGAGTTGCAACCAAAAGGCATTATCAACATAAAAGAAAGAGAATGGACTTCTTAAAGAAGAATTCAAGGAGGCAAAGCCTCCTACACTTGATGGAGAAATGAAGGCAGTTGAAGAAGCAGAGACATGACTGATATGGATGAAGAAGATTTCCAGATGCCATAACTACTCTTAAAATATGAAATCAAGGGTAGCCACCTTTAGCATAAAAGGAAAATTTGATATATGGTGGGAACATCTTAAGAATGTCTGGAACATTAAAGAAGAAGAGTTGTCGTAGAGGAGATTTGAGGCATATTTCCAAGAGAAGTACCTATCTGAAGGGTACTACGATAACACGGCCAAGGATTTTTATAAACTCAAAATGGGAAAAATTTCAACCAATGAATATAACCATATTCTTGGAATAGTTGAGGTACATACCCTACATCGAGGAAGAGAAACCGAAGATTCAAAGGTATCTCAATGGAATGCCACAAACATTCAAGGACATAATAGAGTTTGATGAGCCACAAACTCTATATGATGATATCTATAAGTTGAAGTACTATTACGAGCAATCCAAGCATAGATCTCAGTACAAGATCAAATGGAAAGCCAAAGGCAAGCCCGATTATAAAGGAAAGGGGTAGAAGGCTGCAAGATGCAAGCAAATTGGAAGTGTGAGGTTCATCACTATAGCAGGTCATGACCAGTACTCCAATACTATTAGAGAAGAAGTGGATGGGCCCTACAGGAAACCCATCATGTGTTGGGAGTGTATGGGAGACCACTTACGAAGGGATTTTCCTCTGATATAGAGGAATCACTTGAGACTGCACAATGTACAGGAAACACAAACAATCAGTGAAGTGGCTCAAGACATGCCCAGAATTTATGTTGTTATGGACAATTAACAAGATAACCACCAAGAATCTATCATTGAAATGGACAACATAATTGTAATCAAAATATCTATATTTTAATTGACCTTGGTTCGAATTTTATATATATTAGTCCAACAATTATTGAGAGAAGTCACATTAAAAAAGGAAGCACACATTGAGTCTTGACTAGTCCAATTCACCACAGGGACAAAAGGGAGATGGGACCACATGGTAAAATTGTGACCATTTGTGTTAAGTGGCATACCTACAACCACCAAATCTAATTTATTACCACTGGGTGTGTATGATACATTGTTAGGGATGGATTGGTTGGCCCATCATAGGACGAAGGTTGACTTCTTAGAAAAGTTTATTGAATGCCTCAATGAGGATGGTGACAGAACAATATTGTAAGGGAAGATGAAGCCCATATCAATTAGAATATTCATAGCAATGCAGGCCACGAGGACATGTGAGAAGGGGTTCAATTTGTTTGTTTTGAAAATAACTAGCAATTTTGAAAGCAACACAGTAGGGATTTATTGGAACATGTTGTTCTAAAACAGTTGGAGGATGTTTTTCTTGAGGAAATATCAGGACTACCATAGCAAAGGGAAGTGACTTCTCCATAGAATTAATTCCTAGAATAACACTAGTATCCAAAGCTCCTTATCAAATGAGCACCCCAGAAATGATAGAGTTGAAGCTACAACTCAAGGAAATGTTAGACAAAGGCTATATTAGGTTGATTTTGTCACCCTCGGGAGCACCAGTCTTATTCATGAAGAAAAGGACAACATTCTCAAACTTTGTATAGACTACAAGCAGCTTAATAAAGCCACCATAAAGAATCAATATCCCTTGTTGCAAATTGATGGCTTGTTTGATTAATATAGGGAGTAACAATATTTTCAAAGATTCATTTGAGGTTTGGGTATCACCAGGTGTTCATTAAGGATGAAGACATTTACAAGAAAACATTCAAGAGAAGGTATGGGAATTACAAATTTGTGGTTGTTCCCTTTTGGCTAACTAATGCACCCGTTACTTTTATGTGTCTGATGAAGAATGTGTTGAGTCCATACCTTGACAAGTTTGTATTGGTGTTTGTTGATGACATATTGGTATATTGGAAGATGAAATATGAGCACTAAGAGAACCTAGTTGTAGTGTTACAACTGTTAGGGGAGCACAAACTTTATGTAAATCTTAACAAATGCAAGTTCTTTCAATAAAAAAATCATTACTTGGGACATATAGTCTCAAAGGAGGGTGTGGCAGTTGACCCAGAGAAGGTAAAAGCTATTATGGAATGGCCAATGCCAAGAAATGAAGTTGAAATTCGATCATTTATGAGACTGGTAAGCTACTACAGGAGGTTCATTATGAACTTATCTAAGATTGGTCACCTAATCACACCATTGCAAAGAAAAGGAATTAAATTCCTAGGGACAGTTAAATATGCTTTAAGTTTTGAGCAACTGAAGCATTTTCTTACTCATGCAATAGTATTAAGAATAGTAGGTCCAACCAAAGACTTTATGGTATGCATAGATTCCTGCAAGGAAGGACCTGGAGGAGCCTTGACGTAGGAAGGCCAAGTGGTTTGTTAAGAATCTAGGAAGTTGAATGACCATGAGTAAAATTGCATGAATCACAATTTAGAATTAACTGCCATTGTTCATGCGTTGAAGATGTAGAGACACTATCTCCTTAGAAGGAAGCCCATTTTAGTGACAGATCATGGGGGTTTGAAGTATTTATTTGACCAACCAAAGTTAAATGCCCGGCAAGTTAGGTGGCTAGCCTTAATTATCAAATTTGATTATGAAATTAAATATATAAATGGAAAGAATAAAAAAGTCATTGATGCACTTAGCAGGAGGTTACAATTGTCCCATATAGCAGTAGTGAGTTCATATGGAACAAATATGCAAGAAAATATAAAGCAGTCAAAGAACATGACAAGAGTTACCATCAAATAAGATAGGTTTCACAATAAGAGGCTAAAGGTGAGAAATAAGAATTTCGCCCTCTTAGAGGAAAAGTTGTTATGATTTAAAGGAAATATATATATATTCCTTGTGAGAGAAACTTGAAGAGGCTCATGTTAAATGAGTTCCATAAAAAAACTTATTTCGGTCATCCAGGGTATCAAAAGATGCTAACAACCATCAGGAGGTCATATTATTGGCCCAGTTTGAAAAGAGATGTCACTGAATTTATTTCCAAATGTATATAATGTTAGCAAATAAAGGTTGAATGCAAGAACACAGTAGGATTGCTACAGTCAGTCCCCATTCTAAAATGGAAAGAGGAAGTGATTTCCATGGATTTTATTGCAAGTTTTCCAAGGACATCCAAGGAACATGATGCAATCATGGTTGTGGTAGATAATTTGAGCAGGGTAGCTCATTTTGTGGCTATCAAATCGAATCATACAACAAGTGATGCAGCTTAAGTGTTCATAAAAGAAATATTGAGGCTACATGAGGTACCCAACAAAATTATCTCCTATAGAGATGCAAAATTCACATCAAAATTTTGGAGAGAGTTGTTTTTTGGGATAGGGACAGAATTAGCCTTTAGTACCGCATCATGTCCACAAAAAAATGGGTAGACCGAGAGTAAAAACAAATTGTTGGATGACATGTTTAGGATGTATGGCATGCACTATCCAAGGAAGTGAGAAGATTTTCTTCCACTAGTGGAGTTTTCTTATAACAATGGGTTCCAAGAATCCTTTAGGATGAGTCCATTTTAGGCTCTCTATGGGAGGAAATGTAGCATTCCTATTAGTTGGAATGATTCAGTGAATAGGGTCCATATTAGGCCTAATATGCTAGGGTAAATGGAACAGGAAATGATAACCATTAGGAAAAGCTTAAAGGTGTCTCAATATTGGCAGAAGAGTTATGCGGATTAGCATAGAGTGCAAAAATAATTTAAAGTAGGGGAGCATGTTTACCTACAAGTTAGACCCTACAAAATATATTTAAAATTTTGGTCTTGTGCCAAGTTGGCAACATGGTTTTTGGGGCCATTTTAGGTTTTAGATAGGATAGGACCGATGGCGTATAGACTAGCCTTGCCACCTATAGTGAAGGTTTGCAATGTTTTCCATGTTTCTTTACTTAAAAGATATGTTTTGGATATTAATCATGTGATTGGTTGGTCTGTGTTATAAGTATAACTTGAGGGAGAGTTCTAGTCTAGACCTTTATGCATTCTCGATCGAAGGCAGATCGTGATCCGGAACCGAGTGATCAAGTAGGTCAAGGAGCAGTGGAGACACTTTGGACCATAGGAAGCCACATGGGAGATGGCTAAGCAATTAAGGGTATCATGCCCATTTTTGTTTGTTGATTAAGAAAATGTGAATATGATTTTAAATACGAATGTGTGTGTTAATGAATTGGAAGAGATGTGTATATAAATATCTTGTAAATTGTATGTGTTTAAGCATAGAATATTGAGGACGGTGTTCCTTTAAGGGAGTGGGGTATGTGACAACCCTTTTTTAAACCCTCTTGTAAATGTTATCATGAATTGAAAAATTGATGTAAATTAATGTGAATAATAATAAAAAATGATGACTGGATAAGATTGGTCATAGATTCAAAGGTTTGCAGGAGGAGGAGTTTCTTGGAAGCCATATCTTGATTTAAATTACCACCTAAATCCCTATTGGAGGAGATGTCCTTGTTGCAGGTAGTTAACGGAAGGAATGGGCTCCTAATCAAAGGATGAGTCTACAGAACACCTCATGGGCCATGTTCACAAGGTTAACACACAAGAGGAGTCAGGTGGGAAAAAGAGAGGTGAGAGAAAGAGGGGTTGGATTTTGTCTCTTTTTTTGTGTATCTCCTATGTTTGTGCAGCCTTGCGTGATCTCTTATGTGATTCATGTGATAAGGGAGGCTTGTGGAGGTGCATGAGTATTCCCTATGATAAAAAGGGCCAGTATTTGTGCTCATGTAATGATTGTTAAGGCATGCCTATATGTGTAAATTCCAAAAGAGAGTTCAGTGGACTAGGGATGCTCTAGTGATGAACAAATTGAAAAACCCATGGGGCTTGTTGTTTTAGAATCACAAGGGTTGTGGCTATGTTCCTAGAGTTGACAAAACCATTGGAGACTAGATTGGTTGAGAACTTAGTAAGAGGTTGAGGCACCCCAAATCTAGTGGGCTAATAACACCTAGTGTAGTATTGAGGGCTGAGAATATATGTGTGAGCATCATTGAGAATTTGTTGGCAAGTGTGCGCTTATTCCTAGAGAAGAAATTCAACTAACAAACCTCCTTTTTATCTATACATATCTCTCTCCAAGACTGAATTGAGACTCTATGTGCCTTGATTGAACCCCTGTGTTAGTTGGTTCCTAGAATAAAAAAGCCATTGTGGTGTAATAGCTAGGAGCTATTCAGAATACCTGAGAAATGGGTTTTTTCATTGTACGTGAGTGAATGGTTGAGAACTCATGAGAAATATACCTCCTCATAATTTGAATTCAGCTTGGGGGTGGTTGGTTATAAGAAATGATAGTTGTTAAGTCATCCTATGGTTGGGTGGAGAGTTGTAGTCCCACTCTCAGTCGCCAGCCATATACTTCATAATATAAGTCACTTAACTGTGTCACTATGCAGACTAATGAAATGTAAATGCCTATTTCTCTTGTTCGAATTGTATGGCCAATGACGAGGAAAGACTATTCGTGTGAATTTTCCTGAGGAATACCTATCCCTATGTATTGTGATTAAGGATGTATGTTATGTTTTTATGGATGCATGTTCATTGTTGTTGTGTGAGAGAGATGTGTGATCTTTGTTGTCACTAGTTAAATTTGTAATGAATGGTTTGTTTTCTATGAGTGGCTTGTGTTGTGAATGGAATGTTTTGTTGAGCTAAATACGAATAAATCATGCCCTTATATGTTTATATACATACATATATACATCAATATGTGTGTGTTGGAGGGGGGGGGGGGTTCACTTATCACCGAGATTAGCTATACCAATGTGTGAAGGCCTTGGATAGGGAGGTCGCAAAGTTTTAAATCCCAGTGCTTGAGAACAGGGTCGAATACTCTATTAACAATGCTAAATCTCAAGAGGTATAACCTAAATTCATCTAAGTGTCAAGGGTCTCCTTTTTACTATCTATAACATATATGTATGTAAATCTCAGTAGGGATATATTCCTTAAGGAATGGAGCCAAAAGATAGAACAAAGCCTATTAATAGATGGGAGAATGGTCGTCTTGCTATGGCCAAGCTGGGTAGGCGCCCATACAAAGTGTGTGTTAGCATTTGAGGTGAGGTGACAAGCATTAGCAAGATGTCATCTCAATACCTTAGGTTCTTGTACCTAGAGGTGGCATGTAGTGTGCACAAAGGAAAAGGAATGAGATTAATGGTCGAGGGAGATGAGAATATCCCTAACATATTGTTGGGTGGATAGATTTCCCTTTTAATTCAGAACAGTTGATCCAAATCTTACATTAATTGTTAATTTGGGTAGGATTTTTGTTTCAAGACTATCATGTCAAGTATATGTAAGAACAAATGGTAATTAGCACTCATAAAACCTCAAAATAAATCATTGTAATGTGACTCTCAACAATCAAACACACTTGTTGTTACATTAAATCTCGCTCACAATTTCAGAAAGGAAAAGTACACATTACATAATAAAAGTCACTTTGGCACACAATCACTTTGACTCAAAGAAACAACACTCCTATGAAACCATCAATACTCAAGAAATAGTTGAAACACCCATTCAATTCAATAGGAAAACTGAAAGGTCGTAACAAAAACTAAATAAACATCACATTGATAAAGGGATCGACCTAGGACCTATGTTGTCACACAATAACAGAGATTGGAATTTTGCAAATACTTAATGCATGAAAGAGATTGTAACAGTGGCAGTAAATCACACAAGAATCATAAATGAGCAGAATTAAACAAGCTACTACAATACCTTCCTAACCAATGATCCCTGCTAAAAAGGAGTTCCCTTACTTCCTAGCAAGGACTGGTAAATTACACAACAGAGAGGCTACTTAGAAGAAACGTATGAAGCCACAGATAGTAGAGATTTGCATTAATTAAAAGTTAAAATACATTATTACAGTGTTGGTACTCCCCTTTATGTTCTCTTTTATGTGTATATGTGTTCCTCTTGGGAAAAGAGTACATGCTTTTATATTTACATAATACATTACTATTTTGACAATACAAGATCTTCATGAGTATCTCTTGATTCTCATGTTATCTAAATCAAGAATATATAATAATTACCTTTTAACAAATAACCCTAGTTGAAACCAAGTTGTAATAGCTTGCCTAAAATTTTGATGATTAGTCAATTAGAAATCCTAATTGTTCTAACTAGGCTAGTTGTATCGTCCACATATGTCTCCTTTGATGGTCGAACTGGATCTGACTGAATATATGTCCAAATCGATCTTCATTGATAAACATAGGAGAACATCATGTGAAAAATAAGTTATGTGTGTATCAGTGGCGTCAACAAGGTCTTTGCTCCATCCTTTATGAAGAAAAACTGGGAGATATGGTCTTTGTAACAACACCTTAACAAGCCACACGCCCTATAACAAACCTTTGTCAATTTATTAATAAAATTGTCTAAAGAAGTTTACTTATATGTCAAATTACAAGCAAAACTAGATAATAAGGGTGACACATAGAAGGGGAACATACTTTAGTGAATGATGGTTGTCATAGTGATAAAGTATGGCTATAAGGGTCAAAATGATAAGAAAAGGTAAGGAAAATAGGTATAAAAAGGTGTCAATTATGTGCCCCAACACATATAATAGCAAAGGAATTTTGTCTCAGACCTTGGGGGGATTTTATGCCACGGTTGTGTAATAAATAAGGAGGATGAGATTAGCGGAAAGTATTTCTATCAATGACACAAGTAAGTCTGCCTTACCCCAAGCTATTCAAAAGGGTGTCAAGTGTAGTAGGTCATGTAAAAGGCGTTGAGGATGAGATTAATTATATTGAAAAGGGGCCAAAAACATACTAACAGGATGGATTGATGGTCCCAAGAAAGGTGCGATGTGGCATGACCCATGAGGGAATAATAGTGATTATGCGCATTGATGTGGGCATACCTGGTGATGTGGGGTCGCCACGTGGATTCCATGTGCCATTACCCTGCTAACATGGCAAAGTCTAATGGTCAATCCTTTAAACAGTTATAACTTTTGATCCACAACTTGATTCAAACTAAAATTTACATTGATAGAAAGGTATTGACGAGCTTTATGCAATGGCGGTATTAGTTTTCAGTTTTGAGGCAATTGGAATCTAAGGAATTTGGTAGCCCCATTTCCATAACGATACCTTGGAAGTCAGGTTCATTTAAAGTAACACCTTCCATCTAGCCTGATTTATCCAAGCGGGTGGGAGGGAAGGTTGCATGAATATAAAAGAGGCTTATATAATTCCATATTCATTAAAAAGGGAAGAGTAAATGAATATAACTGAAGTTAATTGAGTGACTTTGGAGGGTTCCAACTATCATAAAAAGGTCATGCACATAAAAGAAATATGTGGGCATTGTGAAGGGTTAGCTAGTTAGCCAGTTAGCCAATGAGGTAGTCATAATGGACACTCGGGGATGGAAGTAGGAACTCTTAGTGCCTTATTGTTGATAATGCCCCTATCTAGTTGCATTGGGCACCTTAGAGGTGGTGGCACACCAAGGGATTTCAGGTGCAAAGAAGGGTGTGCACTACTTAGGTCTAAGCTAATGGGGTATGTGATTATGGAGGTTGGAGGTTATTAGGGTTTGAGATGAGGGATTGGAAGGTACTTGCAGACATTAGAGAATAAAAATAACTCCTTGAGCCACAGGACTGAGACTTACCTATCCGAATAAGTAAGATTCCCTAGAGGCAGTGGCATAACTTGAGGGACTACAAGTGTAGAGAAGGGTGTGTATTACTTGGGTGCAACATGATGGGGGGCATGATGTAACTCCTCCTCCCACATTTACCCACTTTCAATGGCTTGTTAGGATAAACATGAGTTTAGGGCTACTATGACATGACTCAACCTCCTAGGTATATTTAAGGAAGTGGAATCGACCAACCAAAACTTTATTGACCTTCCTCAGGAGCTACAAGACCCACAGGAGCTAAACAACCACTCTAGGTGCCCAAACCCTGAGCCAACTTGCTTTTTGAGTGATCTATATTCCCAGTCACTTGCATAACAAGGCAATTTAGTGATTGTAACCCTCCAGTCACATGGATAACCCTGCCTCGCAATGACTGCAGTCTAGAATCCCCATTTTTGTGCATGCGACCTGGGAATCTAAGCCACTTTTTCCGGGCTAGAATCTAGACCTCTGCCAAAAACTTGATAAGACTTTCCAGAATGATAATTGACACTAGGAAGAATCCATTAACACAAAACTTAGACAATAAATTGACCTAACAAGGCCTAACCATGACAGTCATTCTATCAAACACATGGTGAACATGAAATCTACAGGTCAGGAATGCATATCTGAGCATAAAGATCTTAAAATTATATGAGAATAATCAAGAAGGTTTAATGCCCTCTTACATTAGCTACAATAACATCTATTATGGCATGCATTCAATAACCATTCATTTACCAATCAGTTCATGTTAAACTAAAATCTGTCCTAAAACCATGCTTATAACAAGCATATAACTAGATTAATAACAATGATAGAACAGTCATCAAAGCCACATCATAAAAAGTACATTTACTAATAAAATACAAGAGGAAATTATTTCTTATTATATTAATGTATTCAACCAAGTCAGGGACTTCCACATACCTCCTGACCATAGATTGGGCTGAACAAAATCTTTATTTTAGCCAATCACCCTCGTGCCATATTCCAAGCATGAATGTGGGATAAACCAATACATAAACAGTCAAGGGAATCTAGAGGTTAAACCACCTCCACCCTACCCTGATCTCACCTAAACTGATCTTGAGATCACAAAAACAAACCAAGCCTGGATAACTCAGAATTCCTTCACCATCTCTGAAGGAATTTTTTTGTCTCCACCCACTTGTTGAGGGCTTCTAGGGGAAAACCATATTCACCCCCAACCCTTGGGATTTTCTTGAGACCACCTCACCCAGATCCAAAACCTTCCAGCAATTTAAATCTCAACCAAGAATGAATCCCATCACACCATGGTTATCCAAAATTGGCAAGGCAAGACTAAAACCAATATCAAACCAAGAAAAACCCATGCCAATGTCAACAAATGAACCAAATACACACATCCATGTACCATGAAGCCAAAACCAGCTAGAAAATCACATGTACAACCTATTACCTGCAAGTATTCCTATTGAATCCGCTTAATCCAACTATTCCTTGCTTGATCCTTGCTTTCCTTTGCTTACTTGTCCTTCCTTTGCTTGATTGCTTGCTTTATCCTTCTGGTGCTCTTCTTCTTTCTGAAGCCAATTTCAAAACTCAACTGACAAAAGGCCCCAAATTGATGCATTGATGCCTTTTTATTATTGATGCCTCTAATTTCTTCATTTCTCCTCTATATTCCTTTAATTTCCTCCTCACATGCAACCTGTGACCTTTCACCTTCCTTTTCTCCTAATTTCCTTTATTTTCATAAATAAAATTCCAAATAAAGTTTTTTTTCCTTCTCAAAGCCTTTCCCAATTTCCTTAGCAATAGTAAACAACAAGTGATGCCCATTGGGATGCTTTACCCAAAAATTAAGCTTGGAATATGTGTCACATTACCTTGGTCTTATTTGTCCTTTACTAACTTTTTTACATGAACTTTTACCTCGGGGTTGTTACACATGAACCTATAGGTTGGAAGCTACTAGGATTTGGTACCTTGGCTAGTTTATGGTACTAGACATGTATCTGGGATTTTATGAGTTGTTTCCCATGGAGTTAAAGCCCAAAATTGAGGGTGGCCCATTGTTGAGAGAATATGAACTATGTGGTATATGGCTAGGAGGAACATCGAAAGTTTGTAGCTAGTTGGCCATTCAACAAATATGTGATTTTGTAAAATCTATTTCATTTTTGTTGCAATTAGTTATGTACCCTTATTGTACTATATATGGATTTTAATTGTTGTGTATGAATTTATAATTTGTTGTGTGTAAAAATTAAATAGCTAGGAAATTGCATTAAAATGCATTTAGATGTGCATATCACCACACTGGAAATGAAATAAAAGGAAAGGTAAATACCCAAGTGATAGGGTACAATAGTAATGGGAACAAAATTATGCCTTGGTCGAAGGCTGGAGGCATTATTGGAGTTATCAAATGAAAATGGAAAATGTATATACTTTAGTTACAAAGGGCGAATGGTTATGAATATACCCAATTTTCACCTTAAATGACTCAGTCATGGGCTGGGAATGTTATAAGCAAAGCTGACATTGGGTCAGACACATTACAATGATACTTTGATTGTTGATGTCTATGTGGATGATTTACTTATCACTAGTACTAATACAAATGAAGTCCTTAGATTAAATAATTGGCTTGTTGATACCTTTGAAATCGTTGACCTTGGTCTTTTGAATTTCTTTCTTGGTCTTCAAGTCTTACCTTTATCTAATGGTCTCTTTATCTCTCAATCTAAATATGCATTGAACTTGTTGAAAATATTCAACACGAATGATTATAAGCCATGTGCTACTCCTTTTCAATTGGGTGATAAGTTAACTAAAGTGTGTCCCTCTTTGAAATTCAATGCTATTCTTTATCGATAACTAGTTGGTATCCTCATATATTTGACTTGCAGTTAACCCAAGATTTCCTCTCTTTTTTAGTGTGGTTTCTTGGTTTATGCAAAGTTCCATGAGAAATTCATTGGAAAGTTGCCAAGAGGATTGTTTGTTACATAAAACATACCCCTCATATTGGTATCAAATATTATTAAAATTCAAATTTGTTGGTCTACTTCACTGACTCCAACTGGGCAAGTGACAATGATGATAAAAATCCACCTTTGGATGTGTGTTAACCTTTAATACTAGACCCCTAATCTAGTAGTGAAAGAAACAACATATAGTCTCTATGTTGAATATAGAAGCCTAATATTGTGGAGTTATTAATGTAGTGACAAAGACAGTTTGGATTCATCAGTTCTTGGATGAGATTTGCTTTCTTGTTTAGACCTCAACTATTATCCACTGTGATAAACAAAGTGCATAAACCTTTTGCACATAGTAAGATGAATAATTTAAAACTTAATACTTATTATCTAAGATAGTTTGTTCAAGGTAAGGTTGTCACCCTTGTCTATTGTGACATTGATGATCATCTCATTGATATATTTATAAAGCATTTGGTTGAAGTTAAGTTTGTCAAGGTTCGTGGTTTTCTCGGGCTTCAGGGAGCTACAATTGTGGGGGAGTGTCCTATAGACGTAATTTCACCTCTTGAACCTCCAAAACATTGTTTTGATGGGTTTGGGGGGGAGGAGTTTTGGAACCTAAGGTTATGTTGGTGCATCACACCCATGGAGCTTTTGGAGACAGTTAGCTAAAGGGTTGACTAACAGTAGATAATTACTTGAATTACCACCTTGCAGGAAAATTAACTAATTGGTTGTTGGGTTAGTCAAGTAAACGACTAAAAGATAGTGGTCGACTAGCGGTACCACCAATTAAATGGGCAAAGGAATCGACTAGATCATCGTATCAACTTGGAAATTAAATTAATATACATGAAGATAGCCAGTGAGATAGTGTAGGTTTACTAGAAATAATTGTAACAATAGAGCCTCATCATTAAACCTAATCCTCCATAAATCAAGGAAGGTGGTTACATTTGGAATCTACAAATAAAGGATTGTATGGGATGTTTATGTGAGGTATTTTTTCATCAATTTGATGTAACATTGTTCAGTATACATTGTGTTGTTCTTATCATAATGCATTATGCTTTAATTATATAATAGTGTCTTTAGACACCACCCATCATCTTGGAGTGTTATTTTCTCTTATATTTAAATTCTGATTAGATTTTTTTATATGTTCTTTGTTCTTGGTTCATTCACATCGAAACATATCTTGACACTTATCTTTGGTCCTTGATTGATTTGTCATCAAAAACCTAAAAAAAATAACTTCTAAAATAGTTCCTATAATATATTGTTGCACATAGAGAAATTGCACAATACATTATACAAAACTTAAAATAAAGGAAAATTGTAGTCCAATTACTCAAAGCTTCTTTCATTTGTATGAAAAATCCTTATTGAAAATGGAGAGATAAAACCCTCATATCAGTTTAAGCACCATCTCCTCATATAATAAAATATAATTTGTTTTCCTAGATCCACTTTCCTATCTAAGGAATAACAATAGAATAATATTCTCAACAACTTGCTTACTAAAAGTAGCAAGAAATTCGTTGAGATCCTCAATTTCATCCAATAAAATATTCTAGGAAAACAAAATTAACAATATCTTCATCTAACTAACTCCAATAGATAAGTCAACAATGATATAATATGGAGTTAATTACAACAATCATCCAATAATATAACCAAGAGAAAAGGGGACCTTCTTAACCAAGTATAGTATATAGATCTCTATCCATATATGTGCCTTCTTAGATATGATTCCCATGTGCATGATAGTAGGATGACCTTCATAATGTAGCAATTAATTATTGCCATATGTGGACAAACCAAATAGATGCACAAATAATCAACTACATCCACACATGTGGCTTGTATAACAAGTCACCCATGAAATGAGATATAGAACAAGTCAAATAGGTGTCCATGTGGCAATGTGTTTGCATCCTAAGGTAGAAGTAGTGGTAGAATAGAAAATAGGCGCTCGAAAAAAGTGAATGCCCTTACCAAAATGGTATGGAGAACTATGAAAGAAACCTCATCAAGATGCATGTCTTAGTGTGGAATCAAAGCCTCAAGAAAACTTCCTCAATAAATGGCATGGTGATATGTGCAAGTAGCTTCCTCAAGTCATCATCATGGAAATAGATGGCTGGAAAAATGGAGTGCTCAAATGAAATGGCCCATAACTTCATAAGCTCCAATATGTAACCAACACTAAGGAATATGCATCAAAAACCCTCCATGTGGCATATGTGGCTCCAAATCACCCATAAATCAAGGTTGATGGTGTGGATCTTTATTTATGAGGTTGAATAGAAATAAATAGACACAATAGATCATGTTTTTAAGTCCTCAAAAGGCCCTAAAAACTTCCACATATGTGCCATAATGACACTCTAATGAAAAATGTCTCAATCCATGAGAAATGCCACCAACATGTGTAAGCGAGTTAGTGTTCAATGTGATTGAGGTGTGAATACATCATAAAGTATAATCTCAACATCAAACTATAATAAATAAGCCAACTACTCTAGTAGTGAAGTTAAATTTGCAACTAGGATTTGTTTGGTTCCTATAGAAAATGTAACAAATTTGTCGTTGTTAATGAAATCGAACTGAAATCAAGAGAAAAAAAATTCTTCTACTATTCTGCAGAAAGAAAACACATGATATAAACGCATGTAATGGCATGCATCAATCAAAACACAAGGAACACAATGATTTTACATAAGAACACAACTAGGAAAAAACCTTATGTTGCTTTGCATTATCTCAAATGAGAATATGGATCAATTATAATGTATTGCTTCAATCCTGAAGCACACCTTGCATTGCAATTCTAATCTCCTGCTCATTGGCCTTCTCTGACCAACACTTAACCAATTCAAGCCTCAATCTTCCTCCTATTTCAATCCAGGAGGAAATTAACTCTTCAATAATAGGGAAATTCCCTATTCCTTGCACAATTGCTAGAGGAATTGACCACCTGATCCAATGTAAAACTTGTACACTCAACTGGTATACAATTGATAATTAAAATGTGATTTTTCATCCACTCCAACTAGGAAATTCAAATTATATGCCTTACTATGTTTATTTTTAGTAAATTGATCAGTTAACTGAGAGATCGGTGAGTTAACAACTATTATAGCTACTCAATTGGACTCCTACCAACTCCACTAAATACTATATCTCACTTGACTGAGTTTAACTAATAATAACTCCACTAGATTGCTAAACTTTAGAAATAAACCCATTCACAACTCTACTTCTAGCCTATAACTCGAATTTACTGACTTAACTAGGAGACAAAGCCATGTCACTCTAGCTAACTGCAATCCAAGTCATCCTGCTGATGTGGAAATCGAATTTCTCCATTTGACTAAAGCACAATTCAAATGAAGCCATTTCTTGCTACAATTTCAACACTTCCTCTTAACAATAAAATGGTTCTACACAACCCCAATCCTGTTCCTATAGGAATGTATTATAACATAGCTCCCTCTCACTATTGTTATTGCTACTAAAACTATTGTAACTAAGGAAAATCCAAAATACTGAATCAAATGTGCCTTTGAGTTGCAACTATCTCATAAGTCTCTAATTGCTACTAACCTCTACACTGTCCACTGGGAAATTTGCATTGTTGTTAACTCTGCTACTGAGCCTCTGCTCTGCTATCAACACTGCTATGCACACCTTAGCATCATACTGCCAATAATCTGGAACTGACTACATCAACAGACATTGATCCTCCTATTACTAAACATTTTGGGCCCCTATAACAAGGGTAATGATCCAAGAAAAGAGTATATTGCAATTGTTGTAGCTCGCCTATGGACCCTGCCTAAATCTTTGCAACTCTACGACTAAGGATCTACATCGCCCCACCTCACTCCTGGAGGTATAGATGCATGCATGGTGAAATCTACCTCTAGATTGTTGAGGTTTTTAACTCGAACACCAATTTGTTTTACTTGTCTAGTAGTAACATGATTCCAATAAGCTTCCCCCTTACTAAATAGCATATGATATCCACGGTCTTTAAGTATAGCTACAGAAACTAATTTTTTCTTCAAACCAGGCACATACATTACATATTTAAATTGAAGATGGGAGCCTGACTCCCTCTTAAAGGTGATAGTTCCAATCCCTTTAGTACTATTCCTTCCATCATCTCCAAGCTCTAAGTGTAATTGTAAGTCCCTCTCCTCTATGTTGTTGAAGAACTCCCTACTTCATGTCATATGATATGAGGCACTAGAATCTAGGTACCACTCACTCCCCCTTACTATGCTTTCCATGCAAGAAATGAGGGTAAAATCCAACTCAAATTGTGATGCAAGAGCATCTCCTCCTACTCCTGTTGTAGGCTCCTTACTGGATTTCTTGTGTGGACACTTGGTTATATAATATCCATATTCATGGAAGTGAAAGCATTTAATTTTACTAAGGTCTTTCTTCTTTTCATGGTTCTAGTAGGATTATGCCTTGCCTTTAGAATTCTTTCCTTTTCCAACTAGAGCACAGTCTTCTTCCTCATCAAATCTGGATGTGACACCATCTCTATTGTTTCTTTTGATCTCCTCCTGCAACAAATCAAGCCAAAGTCTCTCCCAATCTGGTAGCTTGTCTTTTCCATTAACTAAATCTTGATAGTTGTGTCAGTATTTTGGAAGACCAAGGAGTGCTAAGCTCACAAGTTCAGATGATGGCACATTTTCTCCTTCTCCTCCAAGTTCATATCTAACCTGAGTGAATCTGGATAGGTATTGTGGAATGGTTTAATTTTTATGCATTCGAATGCTCCTAATTTTATCTCTCAATGCCAATGTCTTGGCATCATTATTGCTCTAGAAGAGATCTATGAGACTTTTCCACATTGCAAAATTATTCTCCTTTCCATGTTAGTTTGAAACCACATGATCTTTGACACCCTAAAAAATAATCCTCTCGACTCTTATTATGTGTTTCTTCCACTAAGAAAGTGCTTGTGCATCTAATGTTGCTAGTTTTGGAATATTAGTTTGTGTATATTCTCATACCCCAATTTCATCCAGGACATATTTCATCTTGTCTTTCCAAGCATAAAAATTCGAGGTGCCCTCCAATGCATACTCCAACCTTAACCCTTTGAAAGACATTTTTCTTGCACTGAAGAGAATCTGCACCAAAAACTCTACAAATCGAAATTTCTTTGAGATAAGATATGGAAAAAGGTTTTGATGTAGTCTTTTGTAGCTCTAATACCATGTAGAAATTGCAAGAAACTTTCTACTACTAATGAAATCGAATTGAAATCAAGAGACAAAAAATTCTTCTACTATTCTGCAGAAAGGAAAACACAAAATAGAAACACATGCAATGGCATACAACCATCAAAACAAAAGGAACACAATGATTTTACATGGGAATCCAACTGGGAAAAACCCCTATGCTGCTTTGCATTAGTTCATATCAGAATATGGATCAATTACAATGTCTTTTTTAATCCTGAAGCACACCCTGCATTGCAATTCTCATCTCCTGCTCACTGACCTGCTCTAACCAACACTTAGCCAATTCAAGCCTCAACCTTCCTCTTATTTCCTTGTGCAATCCAGGAGTAAATTAGCTCCTAAATAAGAGGGAAATTCCTTATTTCCTTGTGCAATTGCTAGAGGAATTGACCACCTACTCTAGTGTAAAGCCTGTACACTCAACTAGTATACAATTGATAATTACAGTGTGCCTTTTCCTCCACTCTGACTAGACAATTCAAATTCCATGCATGACTGTGTTTATTTTTAGTAAATTGATCAGTTCACTAAGAGATCAGTGAGTTAACAATTGTTATAACTACTCAACTAAACTCCTACTAACTCCACTAAAGGCTAGAGCTTAGTTAATTGCGTTTAACTAATAATAAGTCCACTAGATTGCTAAATTTTAGTAATCAACCCATACACAACTCTACTTCTAGCTTATAACTCGAATTTACTGACTTAACTAGGAGATAAAGCCATGTCACTCCAGCTAACTGCAATCAAAGTCAACCTGTTGATGTGGAAAATTGAATTTCTCCATTTGACTAAGGCACAAGTCAAACGAAGCCTTTTCTTTCTACAATTTCAACAACCCCTCCATCCATAGCATGAAGACATGGAAAACCATGGTGAAGTGGAGCACTTCCATTGTTTAAGTGTCTATGATAGATAACATCACCACATGGCCTCAATAGACACTTAAAACATTGGGGGACTCTTGTATAAGATGCCATGTCATTCATCCTCCTCCAATAGGCTAAAAATTATATGAAAATGGTACCAAGTGTGCAAAGTCTAGGGAAGAGTGAGGCACTCAGAAAGATGAAGTGTGTGTCTCATCAAGTATGGGCATGGGCCCATGATAGACACAAAATCCTAGGGCTCCTTGTTCAAAAGGTGTGATGTCATCAACCATAGCAAATGTTAGCTTAAAACTCTTGGTTTCTCCAAGATGCATAAGAATTTGAGTGATATACAACATTTATTATCTATTGCATCTAATATGATTATAGAAACACAATAGACACCTTATTACTAGGGTACTCCATCAAAAACTCATATTTCCATATCATCACCCAACCCACTAAGATGGTATAAACATGCTCAAGAGGTTAGCATTCTACAATATCGATTATCTATCTAATCAAATATCAACAGACGAGTGCAATAGGCACCTTACAAGTAAGGGTGCTCCATTACAAGAGTCAAATGGCATGTCTCCACCAAAACCTTAGCCAAACATGCCAAGGTGCTCCAAAGTATGACAAGGAAGTGAGCCCTCCTTGAAAATGCTTATATATTTTGTCAAGCACCATAAATGAAATAAAATAGACATGGAAAGTATAAGGATGCTCCTCTATACGATACAAAAGCACAAATGATCACATCATGGAGCAAGGAACTAAGACCAATTTCAAGTTGATCCAAAGGCATACTAATACCACATCATAGCACCAAGGAACATCGTCACCATCTATCAAGTATCATGTAATCATGAAGAAAGCAACCAAGACAATCATGGAGACCTCATAGAGCACTATAGAGGATCAGTATCTCAAGAAAAAGACTATGACATCTATCTCAAGCTCATCATCATCATCATCATCATCGCTACAAACTACCCTATAAAACTTGTAACTTGATGAGAAACACAATTTACCACTAATATGAGGGTAACACATTCTTTATCATATATCTATACATTTTAAATTTTAATTACTTATTACGTTGCAAATTAAATTTGATATTTTACTCTATTTCACATCAAGTATTATTTAAATTTATTTTAAACTTTAAATAAAAAATAAACTGAGTCTCCAAATTTTATTAACTTTTCTTTTAGCTTTATAAAATTTAACTTTTTTTATATATGCTAGATCTTAGACTTTTGTGATCCATAATGATAATGAGATGTTTTTTTTATTATATATTTTAAATTTTAATTTATTATATTATTAAATAAATTTATTTTTTATTTAATATTAGTTATCATTTAAATTTGTTATTATTGTTATACTTGCCAAAGCATGGTATTAAGGCATTCAGTGAGCCTTTGACTCCCTATTAGTTTGTCTTTGACCAAAAAAATTATGCCACTTATCCAAAGTTTAACATTAGGAATTTATTTTTTGTTATTTTTTATTATTATTTAAATTTATTTATTTGTAAGGTGATTGGTTGAGGTTTTATTATGTTTAGTAACTTCCATTTCTATTAGTTACTATTTTTTTGTTTTTTGTTTTATTTAACTTTTTTATTTTTATTTTTTTCATTTTCAATTATTTCCATTTTCATGAATTGTAGTTTTCCTCTATATTTTCAATTTAAGATGACAAATTTTCCTAGAGATGGGAAACCTGTTCCAATGTTTTCCGCGCTCCGCAAAGCTTTCGAACTGTATGGGAACGTTTCCTTTTCAGTGGGAGCTACAATGGGAGCTTGGGAAAGTTTCGGGAACTTTGAAGGCTTGGGAAAGTTTCGGGAGCTTTGAAGACTGTTTTTTTTCAGTTCCATTGTTCCCTCGGGTTGGGGAATACAAAGCTTGTAGACAAATATGTTGAACTGCCCAAAAAACATGAACCTTTGTTGAAACCTTCCCAGGAAGAAATGCCAAAGGCACAGGATATCTTGGTTGGGGAATACAAAGCCTGTAGATAAATATATTGAAGTGCCCATAAAACATGAGCCTTTGTTGAAACCTTCCCAGGAAGAAATGCCAAAGGCACACCAATATCCTTAATTGAGAAACTGAAGCAATCTCTTGATGAGTTAAGGAAGCAGTGTGGCACCTCAATGTAAGGGCTATATATGGGATGTCCTTAACATCGATATCCTTAATTGAGAAATTGAGGCAATCTCTTGATGAGTTAAGGAAGCGGTGTGGCACCTCAATGTAAGGGCTATATATGGGATGTCCTTAACACCGATATCCTTAATTGAGAAACTGAAGCAATCTCTTGATGAGTTAAGGAAGCGGTTTGGCACCTCAATGTAAGGGAGATATCTGGGTATGAAGCAATCTCTTGATGAGTTAAGGAAGCGGTTTGGCACCTCAATGTAAGGGAGATATCTGGGTATATATATATATGGCACAAGATTGTGTGCATATTATATGTGGTAGTCAATGCTTAACCATTAGAGTTGCTTTACTTTTTCTCTTAAGAATAACTAGAGAAACATAGGTAAAATTGTTCCTTTGTATTTTTAAGGCAGATTGCTTCAAAGAGTTATATGTGTCATAGAACTTATAATGAACTTGACATTTTAATATTTTATATATATAAAAGGGTAAGACTTGGAGAGAGACACCCAGAGAATATATTTATATATATAAGAGAGATTATATATTTAAATTGATTTTAATATTTGAATATTTTGATTTAACATTAATTTTAATTATTATATAAATTTATATAATAGAAATATATTTTTATTTTTTTTATTATATAATATTACCACTCTCGATTAGTCATTTCCTATAAATTTTTGGGGAAACCTCTAGTTGTTCCCCACACCCGTACTCAAGTTCCCAACGTTCCCATGTTCCAGAAACTCATACAACATAGCAAATTTTACAAACAAACAAACAAAAATTGGAGTAGTTTTTTTTAGTTTTATTACTTTTTAATTTGACTTATATTTTTTTTTGTCATTTTTTATGGATTTTTTTTTAAGATAACAAATTTTAAAGAGGAAAAATTAATTAGTTTTCTTATTTTTTAATTTGATTTTTTTTTGTCTTTTTCTATTTATTTTTTCTCTATTTTCAATTCCAATTAGATTATCATAATTTTTTTTTTGTTTACACAGTTTTTAAAATTGATAGCTATTATGATTACTAGTTATTAACTTTTAGGATCTTGTGATTCCTAATATTATTAAGAAAGTTTTATTGATGTATAGTTACTAATTTTTAGGATTTCTCCTAACTTTGTTGAATTTGTTTTATTTAAGCATAGTTTTTATAATTTCTACCAGCAACTATATCAAGAATTCAAGAAATTGACATTATAACAAGAAATTGAATTCAAGAATTCAAGAAATTAATCTTCTTGAATTCAAGAAATTTTATTTTTTTTAACTATTTGTGTGTGTTTGTGATTAATGTTTATTATTCTCGCGGGTCAAAGGATTTGAAACTCCAACTGGGATATTATCAAGATCCCATTTTGAAGTTTCATATTATGTTTCAAGTCAGATAGTTTCGCATTTATTAGGAGGTTAGTCTCCAATTTCTCATTTGCTTCAATTAAGTTAATGTGTGAATTTTGTTAAAGTTTAATCCACCGCAACTTTATTCCTGGGTTTGTTCAAAGTGACTGTCAAATTCAATCAATTTAGTACTAAATCACAAATCATAGACTAACGCATAATATTTAGGAAAAATATGAAAAGAGCTAATGATATATTTTATTTATTTTAATATTTAAATGTTTTAAATGATTTTTTTTTCATTATACGAAATGTTTTAGGAACTAAGAATTTTGATTAGAAACTAAGCGTTTTGATATCCATATATAACTATTAGTGATTTAATTTATATAACTACGCTAGTAATAATTTAGTTGTTAAACTAATAGTAAAACAATTGTTATTACAAATTATTCATAAATATTAATTAACATGTCTTTACAATTTAATCTAAAAATTATTTTAATACTAAATCACAAATTATAGATCATCTCAACTCAATTTTTCTTTGCAAAAGAAAGAGACACCATTTGAGTGATAACAATAAAAGTTTTGTTTCATATTCTCATGCATTCACCGTCACAAACACAATTGGATTCAACTCTATATCAATCATGTTCAATCCCCATGAACTTTGTAGGAGACAATTGGTTGTGCAAACCAAGTTTCTTGGAATTGGCATGTCTTTGAGTTGCAACTAAGTTTCTCCATATCATTTTGAACTGAACACTGCCAAAAAAATAAAGTTATAAAGCTTCATTGCAACCAATGAGATAGGGCGCTCACCAGAAAGCAACATTTTAGCACAACATTTTCACTTTCATTTCTATTTTTTTATGAAGACTTTAATTAATTAGTTATATTTAATCTAAGCAATTGGTACTAGCTACTTCTATTTTTTTATGAAGGCTTTAATTAATCATCTCACAACTTGTCAACAATCTATACTGTAATTAGTTATATTTAATCTAAGCAATTGGTACTAGCTACTTCTATTTTTTTATGAAGGCTTTAATTAATCATCTCACAACTTGTCAACAATCTATACTCTAATTAGCTATATTTAATCTAAGCCATTGGTACTAGCTACTACTTAGCACTTGTTAAAGTGAACCTAATCTCCTATATTTTATTAATATACTATTATTTTTTTTTATATTTTCTCAGTTTATTATGAATGTCTAATCCTTTATATTAAACATTATTGACTTTTTCATTTCCAATTACATTTCTATGTATTAAATGTTTGTTATTTATTTTAGAGTTGATATATTTCTCTTTACATAACTTGGGTTTTTATCCTAAATTTTCCAAAAATTATGAATAAATTAATAATTAACAATTAATTCACAATGGATATGTTTAGTCATTGTGAAACCCGGATGATGATAAAAGTGACCGTCCCTCTTGCAATTCACGGAGAAGGCTTTATGGGACTGCCCCGGGTGGGGAACCCTGATAAAAAGGGCAACTGTAGTAGTGAGCACAGTCGGAGAAATTATGAGGAAAACCGAGACAAGCATCCCCAGGCAGGAGAAGAGGTGAAGTCTAGTAATGGGGACTCAAGGATTATGCCAATAGCCCATCATCTGGCCCACATGACAGAGGGCCTAATAGATCTTTTGTATCCAGAGACGGGAGAGCAGTGCCAGACTCGAAGAAACAAAGAGGATTGTAGCAGAAGCAGAAGAATTACCAAAGGCAATTTGGTAAGCAAAGAGGACAATGAGAAACTCAAAAAACTAACACCTGTGATTGATGAATGTCTACAGGTGAGGGCAGGAAAAGGGATGGCGCGACTGGGCCGAGGAAGAGGACGAGGAGGCCGAGGCTGCCCAAGGTAAGGGAACCCGGGTGGCAGGTCAACAGAAGCAACAGATAATCAGCACAAAGGAAGAAGATTGACCCTGACAGCAGTTCAAGAAGCGGCTCGAGGGTGACCAGGAAGGCACGGATGAGGATATTCATCGTATCATCCAAAATATGGAATCCAGCATTTTGAGGAATAGTCAGATTCAAAGATAGAAGAATGGGCAGAAATGGTTACAGATCTAGGAAACACAAGGGAAGGCTGACCCTGTACAGACAGTCTCTGCATATTTATTGGGTCCTAAAACGCCTCCTGGCAAAAGCTCTAGAACAGGTTGCAAAGGAAATGGCGGAAATCGCCAATGGGGTGCCAAACTTGCAGAAGGAAATGAAGAATTTCCAAGTCATCATGATCAACCAGAATAACAAGTTGGAGGAGATGTCTCAATTAGTGTCCAGGATGGCTGGCAATGGCCCTAGCTAGGAAGAACAAACGAATATCCCCATGGATACGGATCAGCACAGGGGAACCAGAAAGGAATGAGCTTCTTGAGGATCTGTTGGAGTTTTTTTTTAATTTCTCCTTTTTACAGTTGCATGCGAACTAGTAGCTTAATAAGTAGTTTCACCTATATAGTGCATATAGCCAATATGGAAAGACTTGTCAAGTTTTGTTTTTGGAACACTTATAGCAAATTAAGGTGGCCAACAGACCTGGTTTCCCTTCCAGGCAGGTTGAGGCCACCAGAACGATGTATCTGGTTTCCTTGTTTAGGATAAATAGAAAATAATGGCACTACCTTTACTTACAAAAAAAAACAATTAATTCACAAACCGAAAAAATAAGTAAAAAAGAATCAATATGAAAAAAAAATAAAAAAATTGCTTAAGTTATATTTAATTAATTTTGATAATAAAGTCAATTGAAAAATATTTCAGTAATAATCACATCAAGAATCTTTGGTGGATGTGTTTCTAACCATTATGGTTCATCATCAAGACAAGATTGAAAACAAGAAAAAATATAAGAGAAAAATTGAAAACATTTTTTTTTTTCCTTTTTTATGTGTTGATCGCTACCTAGATTGGTACTAGGTAGATCCACTGGAAAGGATTACTTCTTTTGGAGTTAAACAAAATTTTATATTGACGTTAAGTAGATCCATCGAAAAAGATCACTTCCTTTTGAGTCAATCATAAAATTTAACCCTTAAAATTTAGAGAAGAATAAACCTAAACTTTTTAATAAAAAAACTTTAAAAACAAAAACTCACCCAATTAAACTAACTCAAAAAAATTAAAAAATAATAATAGTATTAATATTAATTAAAATATTATAATAATCTAAAATTCTCAATGCCCCTGGTCCTATATTAAGTTGTGATAACATTACTCATTAACATATTATACTTAATAGATACTATCACTCACTAGTGAAATATTTTTCATATTATAATGTTTCGTTAACACTAAAATAATTAGATAATTCTTCTTGGGCGCCTTATTTGTTTTCCATTTCGTTGAACATGGCAACATGCTTTATTGAGGTCGGTGAGATCGGGTGTTACCTGGGTGAATCTTTTTACTTCCTAGAAATTTTATTATTACTTTCCAATGTAATGAAATGAATATTTCACGGTTCTTCTTAAGTTACATGGCTAAATTATAACCATGATCAACGTGTTAAGTTAAGTTAGGGTGTTGTTTAAAATTTTCTTATTTTATAATAGTAATTTTGATTATTATTTTAAATAATAGGAAAAATTGTATTTTGTTTTCAAACATTATTATTATTAGTTGTTATTTGTGAATGCAAGTTATTTAAAGAACATTATGTATTATTTGTTGGTGGTTGGTGTATAAGATTTTTTTATTTGTGAGAAAAATGACTTACTTTCATGGTTAAATTTACGAAGTGATACATACTCTATCCATCTGTGACTTCTTAAGATGAAAAATATGCTCTTAACGATTAAACCCATTCAAATTATATTATAACTATGATACATAATTATACTTAATCTTAAGTTATCAAACATATATTTCATTATCACATAAAATTAATAAAAAACTCTTAAATATTACTACTCTTTTAAAGTTGCATAAAAAATGAATTTGTTTCTTTATTATTATTAGTTTAGGTTCATAATATAAAAACAAAAACAAAAAAATATTAGGAACTTTGTAAAAGTTATGTTTGAGGCTATTAAAAAAAGCATATACAAAGTTTAAGGTGAGAAATTTATTACTTAAACATTCTTTTGATGTGATTTTAAAGAGTGCATAAGGTTCATCGTTGATTTGCAATTTAAAGACAAAATATGGACATGAAAATGATTGATGTTCGAACTTTAATAAGAATATAGCCTGGCATAAATTAGTTAACTTTAATAGCTCTTATGTGAAAATGCACTTTAGCAATGATAAAAAAATCAAAAATTATAATTCACCTTTCATTAAAAGAAATATCTAGGATATACACTTTATTTTAGGTAAAAGAAACTTAGATGGAATCACCTTTGTTGAGATGAATGAAAGTCCACTCCAACATGTTCCCAATTGCAACTTTGGTACCCGCACCAAAGGGATAAAAAAAATACTAGAGCCTAATTATGAAAAGAGTTGATATGGAAATGGTATTGAAGTAAGGAGTTGTTTATAATGGGATTTTTTTGGAGATTCTGGTGACGGAATTCCGCGGAAGAAATTGAGGTTAAATCTTGATTTTTAGCAGTTAAAATGGTTTTTTAACTACATATTTGGATTCAGCACCCTGAAAAGCCCTTGGGACCCTTTGATTGTGTAGAAACTAGCTATCAAACTTGCGATTCCAATAAATTGCTGCCGGATTTACAACTGCTTTGAAGTAATAGAAATTCTTCGTATAAAATATATAAAATATAATTCAAAAAAAATATAAATACATTTAATAAATTATATATAATTAATATTTTATTAAGACAATTTAGATATTAAAAATATAGAAAAATAATTAATTACATCTATTGGTTCAAAACGTGTTGACCAAAAATTGTCTCCATATAATTTTTTATTGAAAGACTTTGTTTAAAATTAAATATATTTAAATCACAAAATTATAAAGTATTAGATATATTTTACGTAAATAAAAAAATATTTAACAAAGATGTTGAAAGGAAGATCTGATCCTACTAGCTTATTGGACTAAAATCTTGCATCATAAATGAAAGCCATATGGAAAAAGGAAAAAGTCCTGAAAAATATTTTAATAATTAAATTTTAATTTATTAAAAAAAAAAAAACTTCATAAATTATTTAAATAAATAAAATATAAAATAATAAATATTGATTAAAAAAAAAGCCAAAAACCAAAATATAATTTTTTTATTTCTGACCAATTATTTAGTATCTTTTTAAGCAATCTCTACCCAGTTATTATAAAAATTACTTATTTTATATTTTTAAATAATTAACTAAAAAAATTTAATTAATAGGGCAATCCATCTTAGTAATAGAACAGACTTGTTTAATATCCACATTATACCTTTACAATTATATTTATGTTATTATAAATAAAAAATAATATTATATATATAAATGATATTTTTGTATCTGCCAGTCTTGGAATGTTCGCTAAAATTGGTACGGGTTCAAAACGCATAATATTAAAATTATTAATAAATAATAAATTACCACTTCGTACCTATTCCATCACACTTTGTGGTCCCATGACTTGTCCATCTTTCTAAACAACTTTATTTCATAGACTATGGTTCAGATCAACTGCCTTTCATTGAGACAAAACTTTTTTATACTTTTCAACTCAAAATATTTAATTATTTAACAGTGAAAAATATATATTTATTTTTTATTTTTTTATATATATATTTTTCATTTTCATGAATTATAGTTTTTTTCTATATTTCAATTTAAAATGAGTTATAATTTATATTAAAAACTATTTAATAAATTTAATTGTAAGAAATTATGATGATGGTGGTGGTGGTTAAAGTCCACTGAGACCAAACTTTGGTCTATCGGACCTAAAGAAACAAATTATTTAGTTTGATTTAAGATCTTATTCTTATGCTCAAAAAGCCTGGAGAGAAGCCTCCTCAGCTCAGTGTAATTTTGACAATGTAAAAGGCTAGGAAGGTCATTATTGCAACAAAGATTTTGAAACTAAGATCTAATGTGGTTGTACCAGGGGCACTCTAAGAGGAAGTGAATTTCATCCTCGATGTTGGTATTCTCACAGAGATGGCAAACCTTTCCATCCATGGTGTTTTAGGAACTGCCCAACGATCGTTTCACTATGGAGCTCATGAGAGTTCGTTCTAATATTAATTTTCTTCTTTGAGCTAGTTAAAACAGAGAGATACTTTTAATCTTCTAGGGTGGGGTTGACGACCTCCTTATAATATCTTAATTTTCTTTTAGCTGCTAAATCTTTATCACAACACATTTTTTCTTTGAACTTAGAAGTAACAATATTTTTACTGTTATTAATGTTTTGCAATGCAATATTCTGGTTGATCTCCCAATGGTTTAACCAGGCCGGGGTTGAGGACCTCCTTATAATATCTTAATTTTCTTTTAGCTGCTAAATCTTTATCACAACACATTTTTTCTTTGAACTTAGAAGTAACAATATTTTTACTGTTATTAATGTTTTGCAATGCAATATTCTGGTTGATCTCCCAATGGTTTAACCAGGCCCTGGTGTCTTTATACCAACCTCGTTTGAGCCTCAGGTGGTTTTGGCTAGAATTTAAAGCTAGCTTAGGAAGTCTATGGTCTCCTATATTATTGAGTTTGTGCTTGTACAACAGAAGCCTAGTCATAGTTAGGCTCTCCATACGGGAAAGACCCACTTCTATAAGGAGAGTAGGAAACGGTGTGTTGCTTTTAATTTTGAGGTTATACGTTATAAAACGCTTCTGGATTTGCTCAATCTTTCTCCAAGATTCTCTAGAGATGCTACAACCCCAAACCTCACATCCATATAAGATACCGAAGTGACTAAAGTTTCAAAGAGGAACTTCAAGACCAAATAAGCTTTCCATCCCTATTAAAAAACAAAGAAATTTATTTATATTAATATATATATATATATATATATATATTAGCAATATTAAGCTAATCATATTTGTTAATTTTTTTGTGATGGCATTAACAAATACAATATTTTATTAGTGATTTCATTTTTGTGATTTAAATATTTGTATTTATTATTTTTTAGTTTAATTAAGTTATATTTAAATTAAGCAACAAGGTACTACTATGTTAGCCCTTATTTAACTCATATTTTAGTGATCATTTTTATATTTTATCTTGTTTTTATTTTTTTTTATATATAAAGCATTTAAGTGAAGGTATCATACTTAATAATATTACTAAATAATTTTATTTAATATAAATAATTATTATTATCAAAATTTTAATATATTTAAATTTTTTTTAATTTATTTGTTTTTAATAATTTTTTATACGAAAATACTTATACTTCAAAGATAAATATACATTATGTGGTTCGTCAAGACTAATTCAACCTTCTCATAAAGCATAATAAAAAAAAAAAAGATTATCCTACTTCATGATCGTATAAAAATTCAAGAGAAAAAGCAAAAAGGTGTTTGCTGACAAGTTTGTTGACGAGTTTAAAAATGGAAAAACAAAAAGGTGTTTGCTGACAAGTTTAAAAATGGAAACACAGCCCAGTTTAAAAATGAAATTTCATTCCATTTATTTCTTGATCATCCCAAAGCTCATATTGTCCGAGAAAAACATGTAGGGAGTTCAAGAGCCTTTTTGGATAACTTGTGTGCATACTGCTTGAGTTCTTTGTATATGGCGAAAAAGATGTCCATTCAAAAAAAATTGTTTTTGACGATATCTTTCTAAGGATGTGATTTATACTTGGAATATTAACATCCACTTTCTTATCAGCCCAGTTAATCACAAACTTGCAATCACCAAGAACCTGTATTCTTTTTAACTTCGATATGTGTATGTAGACAAGAGTATAGAGGACAGTGAATTTTGCCTTTGTGTTAGTTCCCCTCCTAGGAGCATATCACAAAAGATAATGATGGCTTTGGTTAAGAAATAAAACAAATCCTACTCCTCATTACAGCGTATCTCCCTAGCTGGCAACATAGAAGAATCCCCAAGGAACCTATTTGTCCAAATTCGACATGATAGGCACATGAACTTTCTTTATTTTTTACTCTAAGTGAAATTCTTTACAAAGTTTTTCAATAATCCCGCTAGTAATTTTGGGAGGAATTAGTTTGTCTTGGAAAATAACTTGATTGCTAGCCTACCATATGTTATAAATGAAAATAGCTGGAAAAGTTGGATAGTATTGAACTAACGAATCCGTTACCCATTCCTGAACACATTCTTCTAAATTTATTTTGTCCTAGCGACTCGCGAAAAGGGAGATAACAGTGTGAAGGATGCTCCATGCATTTTCTGCATATGAACAAGAAATAAAGAGATGAAAAATGGATTCAGATTCCATGTGGCATAAAGTGCATCAATTCAAACCATTCCATTGTTACTTGATGACATTATCCCACACTAATAACTTATTTTTTAAAGCCAACGTCATAGATTTGCATTGTAGAGGATTGTTGTGTCTCCATATCAAACACCACCACCATTTATGGTCATGAATGGGGAGAGATTCAACATATACCTTATAGTAGAGCTTCACAATGTACTCACCCAAGGAAGAACTCGTAGACCCAATAAGATGATTTGAGTCGTCATGAACTGGTCAAATAAGTTTCAAGACCAACAACCCCATCTAAGTTGACCACTCAAAAGCTTCACGTTCAGGGAGGGTAAGATCTACAACCGACTTCTAGGCTTGAATACCCAGAGAAATATCATATTGCGATTTTGTGTTGGCAAGAACATATATCCTCGCTTGTCTTTGGAGATATATACAATTTTGTGACAATTTGAATTCTATGCCCATGTTGAACGAAGGGTCTTCTATGACCCTTGCAATTTTTCCATATCCTATCCTCCACATGTAGAAATTCCTTGTAGATTCAATTTTTTAATTATAATATGTTAAAACAATAGACTTGAATCTACTCTACTCATCAGCGAAAAACAATTAAACGATTGTGAAATCATGAAGCATACAAGAGAAAGAATTCAATCAACACATAACACAATGATTTCTTGGGGAAATCCATAGCTAAAAACCCCTGCTAACTGTATATTACATAAGTAAGAAAATATGAGAAGATTACGATGCTTTGCTCAAGCCCAAGCATCCTCTACACTATCTGTATTTGTCTCACGGCTTCATTGACAAGCTCAGGGCAATACTTAACCAATTTTCTGCTTGCCCAAGTCCCAATTTCCTTGAGTTGTTCCTCAAGGAATTAACCCCCTATTAATTAGGGAAATTCCTCAATATGAATTGTGCAATCCTCATAGGCTTTCCTCTGACTGCATGCATCATCTATACAATTCGGATGATTATACAATTGATAGTACACTGTCCCTGAACTCCAATCTCAAATGGGTCTTTCTCAAATCTAACATGCATGAGTTAATTATGAGTGAATCTTCAGTTTACTAGTTGATCATTGCAACCATCACCACACTACTAGACCTCCCACTAGTTCCTCCAACAATTAGAACTAGTTTAACTGAATTTAACTCAGTTAGACTGAATTAATTAATTACAACTCAAAATAAACTCAACCGGGGCTCCTATAATGTAGGAGACACTCTACATGACCCTAGTTAGATCGTCAACTCAAATTAACTGAGCCAACTGAGTGCAATTGATCTCTCCATGTAATCAATTCCCTCCACCCGAGAGAACCCTCTAGGCACCAATCTGGCCTTGTGTTTCTCCACACTCCCATTTGTTGCTTTCTTTACCTTCTAAATCCATCTGGAACTCACCATTGACTTGTTTTTTTGTCTTGGGACCACATCCCAAACATTGTTTCTAATAGTGGAGTCATACTCCTCAACCATCGCATCAACCCATACTAGTTGTTGCACTGCTTCCTCGAATGAGGATGGCTCAATCTCTACACTCGTGCTCATCAGAGCCATGTAGCTAGTGTACCGATCTAGTGACATCCTCTACCTACATTGTGATGTGGGTGCTCCCACATTCTCTCTAGCATCATGCATCAATCTATCAACTTCTATGTTGTTCTTCCTTCCATCTTTGGAAATCTCTGCATGAGTGGGTGCTTCCACTCTGTGCTTCTCTACATGTGGTTTCTCCACATTCTACTGAGGTTCTTCTGTTGGAGCTAAAAGTTCCTCTTCTCCATGCAACTGAAGCTCCCTCTCAAGGGAACATCTCATGGCCTTCTCTTCATCGAACTTTACATCTCTACGAATCACTGTCATCATGTGAGATGGCTGGTACACCCGATAGTTGTGAGGTGTATCAGTGTACCCCAAATCAAATGTTGGCTCTAGTTTTTTCCTTGCATCTTTGGTAACATGATAATAGACTGATGAACCAAAGGTCCTTAAGTGTGCCACATATGGTTTCTTACTAAAAAATCTTCTTCTCGTGTACTCATCTTGAGAATCTGATGAGTAATTCTCTTTTGCACGTATATGTTGAGATTGCAACAAGATGATGGAGCTTAGTGAAAAGAGTCACCTTCACTAAGTGGGCCCGCAGGCAAATTATGGTGCAAAGTCTATTTTTAGACTATGTCTATTTT
>APFE031112828.1:0-12215 GCA_000404065.3 Pinus taeda
TTCCTTGGTTATTTGTGGACATCAAATTTATCCTATCTAATTTTATCTTCACTTAAAGTTATATTATGGCTTGAAAGAGCTGTATGGGCTACAGACCGAACAAGGAAAATATGAAATGAAGTAAGAAGTTTACATAAAGTTTACTTGAGCCAATGGGAAGGACCAAGCACTCATCTTGAACTATGAAAATTTTAAAAACAATTGGTCATCTTGATACAGATAGTGAGATTGAGGAAACCTCTACTTCTCATGGTGTGGGTGTCTGTTTTGAATTTCAACATTTCTTTGACTATGAGAGAATGAGAGCAGAATGCCTCTTTTATATTGATGCCTAAAACCAGTTGCCCATATTTTGAGTGTGTATGTAAAGGAAATAACAGTAGTGGTGGAACTGCATACAAAGATCAAAAACAGGGGACAAATCTGTCAACAAACTACGATATCCATTTTGCATCAATATGCCTGTAGCACCAACTCACTGAGGATTTGAGGGTTGATCCCCAGTCACTTTGGTTGAGCCAAGAAACCATACTTTTATCATGAGTTTCATTCCCTTGGTCTCAGATGTTAGGAGAGACAAATATCATCTCTCCATAGCTCTTTCCAGGATTACACAGCCAGGCCCCTTTTGGCCTCAGGAACTCTTCGAATGGAATTTTCAGTGTTTGCAGTGGTTTTCGACATAGTGGCAGGTCGTGGTAGGGATGCTACTTCTCCCCTCTCTGCCTATACTTTTATTTCCATTTATGATGATGATGTTGAGCTAGGGTCTTGAGTCGCATAGGATTTTTTTGCTTTGGTTTGGCCAAGCTCATGAACCTTTCAATCTATATTTTTTACTATGATAACATTTTTTCATACAGGAGTGTTCTAGACTCTCCCTTAGTCGATTGTAGTCTCTAGTCCCATTGGCCTATTCCTTGGTTATTTGTGGACATCAAATTTATCCTATCTAATTTTATCTTCACTTAAAGTTATATTATGGCTTGAAAGAACTGTATGGGCTACAGACCGAACAAGGCAAATCTGAAATGAAGTAAGAAGTTTAAATAAAGTTTACTTGAGCCAATGGGAAGGACCAAGCACTCATCTTGAACTATGAAAAGTTAAAAAACAATTGGTCATATTGATACATATAGTGAGATTGAGGAAACCTCTACTTCTCATGGTGTGGGTATCTTTTTTGAATTTCAACATTACTTTGACTGTGAGAGAATGAGAGCAGAATGCCTCTTTTATATTGATGCCTAAAACCAGTTGCCCATATTTTGAGTGTGTATGTAAAGGAAAACTCTCATACTTACTTTGGATGGTGGGTTTTAAATTTTGTATTTCAGCTTTGTTTGATATGGGAACCGAATGCCTCTTTTACATTGATGACTGAAACCTGTTGCCCATATTTCAACACATCTCTTGTAACACATCTCTTAATACCATATAGCGTAGGTTTACAAGAAATATATAGTTTTAGGCAGACATCACTAGAGTGCACAGATAAGTATAAATTATCCAAAAAATACTATGGAGGCCTATCCATTTCATTCCTGTAAAGGGTAAATTAAGTGAGCGAAATATATGGCAATTGCCTGCTTGAAACACATCTCTTAATGGGTTTTACGTTGTGTAAAAAACGTGTGGATTTTTCCTAGAAGATCACATGTCATGTGCGAACAAAATATTCAAGAAAGTATCAGTGTCAGTAATGGGCTGGGTATAATCGTTATTTGAAAATGTAAGAGTTTCATTTTCCCTTCAGAAGAGAAGTCATTCATCATTCCCCCAATTCTGTCACTTTCATTCATGCTAACATTCTCATTTTCATGTTTTATGATTTTCATGATGTCTTCTTCCTGTTTAACGATGAACTGACCAGGAAATTGACTAAATCAGCACTATGGAAGGGGAATTTTGTAGACATTGGATGAGAGAGATACATATCTATAGTTATGAATAGAGGTTGGGCCAGTTAGGAAGCCTTCACCCACCGTGTAATTGCTGCTCATTCGATGTTTTAGAGCCAAGTGTTATTTGCAGCCTTCTCCCACAAGGCATTCAGTAGATTAGACTCTTTTCTATCAACGCGGAAGAGAATTGGAAGGGAAGAGCATCCCAAGGGACTGCTGAGCAGAGAGAATATTTTCACTGTTTTGGGTAGCTTAATGGAAGAGAGTGCCATGATTGTTTGATGGTTGGATGAGATGTCTAGAAGCAGATTGGTTGATCCATGAGAGAAGTTGGGTTGGGCTGAGTGAGCTTGAAGCTTGTAGCTTGGTACTTTTGCTCTGGTGGCCTCATATTTTGGCTTGGGGTGGCATCTGCATTGGATGCCTATCGTTGGGTGGAAATTTCAAATTTTCTTGTATAAAGATAGGGTTTTTGTCTCTGTTTATGAATCTACAATTGAAATTTATTATTCTGGAAATATATGAATTCTTCTTGTTGTGTGTAATAATATTCAATTTCGGTCACAGGCATTGTTTGCCGTGAATTCTCGCTATCTATGTCTACATATTCCAATTTCTGCTGCATTTTATAATTTTTTCACCATGCATGCACTTAATTAATTCTAAGCTTCCGTGAGACCTCCTCTGTTGGGATTATGGTAAAATAGTCTCTTGAGGGCTGGAATTTTAATGTCCATTTTAGTATCTACTTGTCCTCTCATTTGGAGTGCTAGCTGGGATGCCACAAATTCTCAATTGATGGGTTGGACCCAGCCTATTGTAATTTTATGAATATCAGAGAATGCATGTCAAGCTTTATTGCTGATAACAGGGAAATTGGTGGTCATAGTTTTAATATAATTTCATTAATTATTGATACGGTAGTATAAATGGTTCCCAGTGTAAAAGCCCTCCATCTGTCCGGATATATACAAATTTGAGGATTAAAATTTAATACAGCATAAAAAGTAAAACATCCTTCAAGAAATGAGGAAGCGTCATGTTTCTTTCAAGATGGACTATATAACAGTAGTGGTGGAACTGCATACAGAGATCAAAAACAGGGGACAAATCTGTCAACAAACTACGATATCCATTTTGCATCAATATGCCTGTAGCACCAACTCACTGAGGATTTGAGGGCTGATCCCCATTCACTTTGGTTGAGCCAAGCAACCATACTTTTATCATGAGTTTCTTTCCCTTGGTCTCAGCTGTTAGGAGAGACAAATATCATCTCTCCGTAGCTCTTTCCAGGATTACACAGCCAGGCCCCTTTTGGCCTCAGGAACTCTTTAAATGGAATTTTCAGTGTTTGCAGTGGTTTTCGACATAGTGGCAGGTCGTGGTAGGGATGCCACTTCTCCCCTCTCTGCCTATACTTTTATTTCCATTTATGATGATGATGTTGAGCTAGGGTCTTGAGTCGCATAGGATTTTTTTTCTTTGGTTTGGCCAAGCTCATGATCCTTTCAAACTGGTATATATTTTTTACTATGATAACATTTTTTCATACAGGAGTGTTCTAGACTCTCCCTTAGTCGATTGTAGTCTCTAGTCCCATTGGCCTATTCCTTGGTTATTTGTGGACATCAAATTTATCCTATCTAATTTTATCTTCACTTAAAGTTATATTATGGCTTGAAAGAACTGTATGGGCTACAGACCGAACAAGGAAAATCTGAAATGAAGTAAGAAGTTTAAATAAAGTTTAATTGAGCCAATGGGAAGGACCAAGCACTCATCTTGAACTATGAAAAGTTAAAAAACAATTGGTCATCTTGATACAGATAGTGAGATTGAGGAAACCTCTACTTCTCATGGTGTGGGTATATGTTTTGAATTTCAACATTTCTTTGACTGTGAGAGAATGAGAGAACAATGCCTCTTTTATATTGATGCCTAAAACCAGTTGCCCATATTTTGAGTGTGTATGTAAAGGAAATAACAGTAGTGGTGGAACTGCATACAGAGATCAAAAACATGGGACAAATCTGTCAACAAACTACGATATCTATTTTGCATCAATATGCCTGTAGCACCAACTCACTGAGGATTTGAGGGCTGATCCCCAGTCACTTTGGTTGAGCCAAGCAACCATACTTTTATCACGAGTTTCTTTCCCTTGGTCTCATATGTTAGGAGAGACAAATATCATCTCTCCATAGCTCTTTCCAGGATTACACAGCCAAGCCCCTTTTGGCCTCAAGAACTCTTCGAATGGAATTTTCAGTGTTTGCAGTGGTTTTCGACATAGTGGCAGGTCGTGGTAGGGATGCCACTTCTCCCCTCTCTGCTTGTACTTTTATTTCCATTTATGATGATGATGTTGAGCTAGGGTCTTGAGTCGCATAGGATTTTTTTGCTTTGGTTTGGCCAAGCTCATGAACCTTTCAATCTGGTATATCTTTTTTACTATGATAACATGTTTTCATACAGGAGTGTTCTAGACTCTCCCTTAGTCGATTTTATTCTCTAGTCCCATTGGCCTATTCCTTGGTTATTTGTGGACATCAAATTTATCCTATCTAATTTTATCTTCACTTAAAGTTATATTATGGCTTGAAAGAACTGTATGGGCTACAGACCGAACAAGGCAAATCTGAAATGAAGTAAGAAGTTTAAATAAAGTTTACTTGAGCCAATGGGAAGGACCAAGCACTCATATTGAACTATGAAAAGTTAAAAAACAATTGGTCATCTTGATACAGATAGTGAGATTGAGGAAACCTCTACTTCTCATGGTGTGGGTATCTATTTTGAATTTCAACATTTCTTTGACTGTGAGAGAATGAGAGTAGAATGCCTCTTTTATATTGATGCCTAAAATGAGTTGCCCATATTTTGAGTGTGTATGTAAAGGAAAACTCTCATACTTACTTTGGATGGTGGGTTTTATATTTTGTATTTCAGCTTTGTTTGATATGGGAACCGAATGCCTCTTTTACATTGATGACTAAAACCTGTTGCCCATATTTCAACACAACTCTTGAAACACATCTCTTAATACCATATATTGTAGGTTTACAAGAAATATATAGTTTTAGGCAGACATACCCTAGAGTGCACAGATAAGTATACATTATCCAAAAAATACTATGGAGGCCTATCCATTTCATTCCTGCAAAGGTTAAATTAAGTGAGCGAAATATATGGCAATTGCCTTGCTTGAAACACATCTCTTAATGGGTTGTACGTTGTGTAAAAAACGTGTGGATTTTTCCTAGAAGATCACATGTCATGTGCGAACAAAATATTCAAGAAAGGATCAGTATCAGTAATGGCTGGCAAATGTTCCTATTTCAATAATGTTTTGACAGTACTGAATCTGATTAACATGCACTTTTGTTAATGTGGTCTACCTTGGGTGGTTAATATGAGAGGTTGTTCTCCTCCCCATCTAGGTTGTGCCCTTATTATTGTTTCACCTTCAAAAGTTAGCCTTCTTGGATTAGATTCCGCATTCACATCACATCTTCTTTGACTAGAATTTTGTGTTGTGGTGAAATTGATGCATTGCAGGTACTCCTATCACGGGAAAAAGAAACCTCCTGTTAATATTATGGAGACAACCTTGACAACGAATGCCATTCCTCTGTTGCTGAATGGTTTCACCGAGATTCAACCACTACTTCAGATAATCGATGTTGGTTCTGTAACCTCATTAAAAACAACATCCTCACACTTCCACATCACTCTATCTGATGGAACACATCAACATAAGACTTTGCTACCATCTGCATATGGCCCACAGGTTGTATCTGGAGACATCCAAATTGGCTCGATAATTCTACTTAAAAAAGTAGCTTGCACAGTGCTCCAAAACTCCTCGTAAGGCCCACCATTTGAATTTACCCTCTTTTAATTTTTCCCTTCTAAATGCTTCTTGCATTTAAAGAAGGAAAATGGAATCTTCATTAATTCATTTCTCATTTGTTTACATAAGGTACACCCAAATTGTTGAGCTTGAAGTTGTGTTGCGCTCAGCAGCATTGACGAGGGACGCATCGGCGCTACTACATGCTCAAGTGGGTACATCCCAATTTAGATCCTCATCAGCTGAAGACACCTTGCCCTCTGTAATTACTCCACCAACTATGGGAACAACTACAACAATTCCATTCACGGCACTCAGCCCTTATCGAAAATATTGGTCAATCCAAGGTAGGGCATCGGCAAAAACATCATTCAAGGCTTACACCAATGTACAAGGTTCAGGAAAATTTTTTGGTTTTGACCTTATCAATCGTGATAAGGAAGAGATCCACCTTTCTGCATTTGCCGAACTGGCCGAATCTCTTTACAATCTAATTCAAGTGGGGCAGCTATACATTGTTTCAAATGGCACAGTGAAAGCAGCAAATCCAATCTACAACCACCTCAAGAACAAATGAGAATTTTACTTGTTTGCTGCTTCCACTATCCATCCATGTCCCAAAGATGATCCAACGTTCCCTTACCAAAGTTTTCACTTCAAGACTATTGCTGAAATAAAAAATGCACGTCCAAATATGAATGTGGATGTCGTTGGTGTTGTTATCTCCACTTCACCTGCATCAACAATTCGACATAAATATGGAAGTGAAACATTAAGGAAAACACTAATATTAAAAGACAAGTCGAGTTTTAGCATTGATGTAACATTATGGGGAGACCAATGTGACTATATAGGACAGAACCTTTCTGAATTCTACTCTTTCGACAACCCACCAATCCTTGCAATCAAAGGAGGTCGCGTATCTGACTTTAATGGCACCACAATAGGGACGATACCAACAAGCACTCTCACAATAAATCCACAAGTTGAAGAAACTCACCAACTACATGCATGGTTCCGTGAAATAGGTTATAGCTCCTCTTCTCCATCTTTGAGAAGGAATTATGGTGTTGCTTCGAAACGTGCCCTACCACGAAAGAAGTTTTATGAAATTGCCAGCATGTAACTCTCCGATAAAGCAATCTGGGTTTCAGTTCAAGCAACAATTACTGCTCTTCATATGGACGACTTCTACTTTCTAGCATGTCCATTAGATTTTAATGGAAAACAATGCATGAAGAAGGTTGTGGAGCATTCTAACAATATTTGGCATTGTACAAAATGTAACGGTGCCTTCCCAGAATGTGACTACTGGTACAAACTTAAAATTGAACTACATGACCACACCGGGACTCTGCAGAATGTCACAGTTTTCAATGATGCAGGAAACGAACTCATGGGCATCACGGCAAAAGACTTGTTCCCTCTTTCTATTGAACCAACTGATATGCAGGAAATTTGTGGCCGAATTTCAGGACAACGTTTCCAACTAACACTTTCCATTAAAGCAGACTACTTCAATGGTGTTCAACGCTTACAACCAATATTGGTAAATTCAGAAGAAATTCAATATGCCTCCGCATGCAAGGAAGCACTCACTGACATTCAAGCAATGTCCACTTCAAAACGACCTATTGTTCGCCGCCTGTGAATTGCTCTTTGGGTCTCTTGGAACACGACTGTTTGTACATAAACAATCATTTCCGCACAACTCATTGTCTGATATTATTGTAAATTACACACCCATGTTATTATGATGCAAACTGTAGCTTTCACTTCAAATATTCTCTTCCATTCATTCCAAAATATGTATTTTTTCCATTTACATTTTAATAATATAGATATCAGGATTTGTAAAGAGTTACTACATATGTTTCTCATTCGTTGTCTACATGCTATACATTGATCTCTTGCTTGCTAATCTATTCATTTTTTATCACTCCTATTTGCATGTTTTTCCTTCTACCTAATCTACCTACCTTCACCGATGTTGAAATAAAAAATAGTAATTCTATGTTCAAATAAAAAAAGTTAATTCTAATACTTGTACTACATTCTCCAAACATGCAGTACTCGTATATCAACTGAAAATACTTAGGCATCCATATGCACACAGTAAAGATATCATAACCTACAGCTATGATTTTTTTTATGTGCTTTTGTGAAGATGGACATTGCTGTTCATAAGATACTTTTGTTCTGTAGTAGGTTCTTGACCTAGTCTAAAAATTGTAGCCAGTCATGACATGGGAAGGAAACATAAAACTGGATCATCCTTTGCGATTGCAAATTGGAATTATTTATCTGCTCTTAAGAACGTGGACACTATAGTGCATACGATACTTTTGTTTGGAAAAATAATCAAACAGCCATTTGGAAGATGGAACTTTGCAATGCCTACACATCATTTGTACCAATTGAATATCTTGGTTTAGGATCTGTAATTTGTATTTTCTTATGGATCATTCAAAACAATTATATCGGTTTGACACAAGCTATGCCAGAGGTGTTATGATTAATACAAATATAAACTAAAATGGTTCAACATAAAATTAGGGTATAGTTCTCGAGTAAGTTTATTCTAAAAACTATGTATATATATTCTTTTCACAGACAAGAATTCAACGTCGCATTTTGATGCATTTCCATACTCAATACTAAATAGTGCTTGCTTTAATTCCTGAAATGTTCATTCCACCTTCAAAATCAGATGTTGTTAAAAGGGAAGATAAATAAACAGTACTGGAAATGGAATAATCATTCCCTTGGAGAATGTGCACATTCTGGCTCTTATAATCTACGGTTGACATCCGTCCAATTCCCTCTGGTACATTAGATTCAGTTGCACCCAGGCCGTATGCTGGCATTGGCATACGGTTTAATTTCCCTGAACCAGGAGCACCAATAATACTGGAAAATGGCAAATTCAGGACTTGTCCACACTGAAGCTGAGAGCCTTGAAGTTGTCCAGCATTTATAATACAAAAATACAGTTTGATCTTCTCTACAACATAGTTAATGACAGCGCTTTCAAATTTCTCTTCAGAATCTTTTGTTTGGCCACTTTTACAAAAAAAACAAAGAATCACTTATAGTCTCTACTCAACTTTGTGATGACAGGAAAATCAATCCCTTTCTATTACAACCAGAAATAGTCGATTGCATTGGAAAGACAAGCTAGGGTCCTCGTTCGTTATAGTTTTAGAGTCAAACCATCTAATTTTGTATAAGCAATTGCCAAATATCCAAAATAGTCATTTAGAATAAACATCTTCAAGAACAAACTTCATTAACTCTAAAATAAATATAGACCCAATTTAACAATAATATATAACAATATGTTTTGAACAACACCAATTGGTATTGAGGCACCATTAATCTCCCATTCTCTGTTAAAAAGCTATTAGATCATATTTGCAGAGCATGATCATGAGGAAGAATCATACAAAATGCACATAAACTGTAGCTTCTACAAGAGGTATTGACCAAGCAATTTCTTTGTAGCATACAGCTTACAAAATAATGTTACAGAAAATCACCTTGTTGAGATTCAAGTCTAAATGTGCAAAAAATTGAGCAATCTGATTCTAGTCTTTCACTAGCAAGAGACCTCATTATATCCATAGCTAATAGCAGCAAGGCTTAAATTCGACATGTTGGTTTCCCATCTTTTAGGTCCTCCTACTGGGCCATCAATGTTGTAAGCATACGAAGCCACAGTTGAACCTTCACAATCCTATGCCCTATCCATTCTCATAGTCCTTTGCAACACTATGAGACTCGAAATTGTAGAAAAGCTATTCCCCACAAATGCATCAGCCTGCACGCATACTTCATAATCAATTTCAGATTGAATGAGATAGGGATATTTTGAGTATATATCCAGCACAGCCAGTTTATTCTTTTCGTAAGGGTCTAAGACTCGAAAGTGTAGAAAAGATATTCCCCACAAATGTATCAACCTGCACGCATACTTCATAATCAATTGCAGATTGAATGAGATAGGGATATTTTGAGTATATATCTAGCACAACCAGTTTATTCTTTTTGTAAGGGTCTAAGAAGTCACTCCATCCCTCTAACAACACCATGTCCTCTAAAAGATCATCGGCAACAGCCAGCAAAAAACAGAGGGCTTCTCCAGTCCAGGAATGTTAGCAACCCTCTTCATTATTTCCTCCTTACTACTGCAAATTTTCAAGTCCTTGCCATTTCTAGCTCTAGACCTGATCTCAAGATTCTTGCACTGGATCATCCAGTCTTTCTCAATTCTCATATGAACTGCCACATATTTGGGTTGAAATATGAAGGGAAGCATCTATCTTTTGTTGGGAGTTATATGCTTTTTGTGACCCGCATATGCCCTTTGGCCCTGCATAGAATAATTTTAGAAGGATGCCCTTTGGTCTGTAACAAGCATACATGTGGAACAAGAAAAATCTGCAGAAACTTAAAAGCACGTAGATGCAATTTAGCACTTGAATTGGTACCTGAATTGCATGGCCCATGTTTCATCCATGGGATGGCATTGTACAAATGTAACGGTGACTTCCCAGAATGTGACTACCGGTACAAACTTAAAATTGAATTACATGACCACACCGGGAATCTGCAGAACATCACATTTTTCAATGATGCAAGAAACGAGCTCATGGGCATCACGGCAAAAAGACTTGTTCCTTCTTTCTATCGAACCAACTGGTCTACAGGAAATTTGTGGCCGAATTTCAGGACGACGCTTCCAACTAGCACTTTCCATTAAAGCAGATTTTTTTCGACGGTGTTCAACACTTGCAACCAATACTGATCAATTCAAAAGAAATTCAATATGCCTCTGCATGCAAACAAGCACTGACTGACCTTCAAGCAATGTCCACTTCAACACGACCTATTGTTCGCCGCCTGTGAACTGCTTTTTAGGGTCTCTTCAACACGACTTTTTGTACATAAACAAACATTTCCGCACAACTCATTGTCTCATATTGTTGTAACTTACACACCCATGTTATTATGACGCAAACTTTAGCTTTCACTTCAAATACTCTCTTCCTATCCTTCCAAAATACGTATGTTTTCCATTTACATTTTAATAATATAGATATCAAGATTTGCAAAGAGTTACTACATATGTTTCTCGTTCGTTGTCTACATGCTATACAATGATCTCTTGCTTGCTAATATATTCATTTTATCGTTCAGACATGCCAAACAAAACAAAAAAATTGAAGAAGAAGGGAGCAACATATTTTTTATCTTTCTTCTCTCCTTTCAATGTTAGACGCCAAAATAACATATGATTTTATATCACTCCTAATTGCATGTTTTTCCTTCTACCTAATCTACCTAAAAAAAGTTAATTCTGATACTTGTACTACATTCTCCAAACATGCACTACTCATTTAGCAAAACTAACAATAATTATTTGTACTTGTTTAGATATGCCAACAAACAATCAAGTTGCAGCCAAAAACGAGCGGCGCCGTCTTCTTTATGCACAACAAAAGGATAGAATAAATGCACGACGTCGACTACTTTATGAAAATCACAACAACCCTACTACTTCCTCTACATCCCTTCCCACCTCAAATGCACTCCCAACTATACAAACCAACCCATCTCACATTCATCAATTCCAATATAACCCTCCCCTTAATGATGAACACCGTTGCTTTCGAGAAAGGATTGATGGACTTTCTACCTTGCATGTTTGCACAATATGCAAGGAAGCATACCCAGGAACGAAAACAAAGCTTTTCCGTGGTAGACTCTCTTGTTTTCGTTGTGCGTCATCCAAATCAGCCAGTCGGTTTTCTGAACTAAACAACATGGACCCTGGAGAAAAACCCTATGTCCTTCACCAGTTAACACAGGTTGAAGAAATGCTCATCGCACATGTCAACCCCATTCTACAAGTCACTCATTCCCGTGGTGGTCAATACAAATATAGTGGCCATACAATTAGTTTCCCTCAATACATCACCACTATTGCAAAATACTTACCCCGAATGCTCTCTGACTTAGACATCTTCATTGTCAAAAGGAAAACTCCATTTGAAAAAGCTTACGAATTCTTCGTTTGCAAATCACGTGTCCTTGCAGCCCTTGAATACAAAATAAAAAATGACCCTTACTACCGTGATGTTCAATTCAATTCATCTGCACTTTCTGCGCTGCCAAATCACCCTACAGACATTTCTTCCCTTCTCCATAATGTAACCACCTCCTCTTTTGAACCCCATCAAGCCACTACTGATTCTACGTATGATACTAATGTCATGCTACCTCCATTAGAAATCCAACCCTCTTCTTTCGTTCCAGTCCTCCCAAATTCATGAACTGAGCTTGAGCACATTTGTAACTATTTGCACTTGCCCCATTCAAATTCAACAAGCTCTATCGATTGGCCTCCAATATCTTTAACTGCTATAAATGAATACAACACCATCGGCCTCTTT
>APFE031112834.1:2008-20525 GCA_000404065.3 Pinus taeda
CCTTATTTATGTCATGGGATCACGTCATAGTCAAGAGTCAATAAAGCCCATATTAATATTTGTAAGTGGTTAACCCGCAATTAATGACGGGACCACAGTTAGTTGCAAATGGGCGGTAGTATCAGATAAAGGGTAAATGGGTGGTAGTATTAGATAGACGGTATTAATAAAACCCACGGTATTGGCCCGTGGTATTGCATGTATGAGTCATATATAAAGGATAGAGACTCCCTACGAGGAGTATCGTATCTTGTTTTGTAATCGAGCTCTGCTCTATTGGAGGTTGCCCCCTCGAAGAGGCCTGTGAACATTTCTCTTTGAGTAATAAAATCATTGCTATTCTGTGTTCTCGGTATATTTTCTTCGCATATTATGTGTTCTGGGTATCTTTCTTCGCATATTCTCTGTTCGGTATTACTTTGCAGGTTAAGAAGCATAACATAACATATGGCCCAATCCATAAGGCAATGTACTTTTTATGCATGTAAGATTTTTCATTTGCTTTATTCCATTACAAAACGAGTTGTCCCTTGAAAAATCTCTTATTATTTTATCCTTTATTAACATTTACAATAACAACCTCCTCTCTTGTTTGAATACTTCTAAAACCTTATTTTCTTTACTCTAATTGCATTAATTGATGTAATTTAGTATAGGTAGGAGGAACACCTTCTTCATCTTGTAACTGAGTTAATGATGTTATGACATTAATTTCAATAAGTGTATGTAACTTTCCATTCTTTCCATACACCAAATAGAATGGGGATTGTCCTATACTCATTCATGGGGTAAGTCTGCTTGCCCACAAATAATCCAAGAGCTTATTATGCCAATTCCTTTGACTTTCAATCACTTTTTTTCTTAGAATACTTATAAGAGTTTTGTTTGTTGATTTTGCCATATCATTTCCTTGGGGATAATATTTGGAAGGTTGACTTATAAGTATTCCATACCTTCCACAAAGTTCTGTGAACGTAAATCCAATAAAAGTATAACCATTATATGTGATGAATATTTCTAGTACTTTGTATCGTGAAATCATATTTTCTTCTACAAAGTGGATCAAATTCTCTTTCTTCAATGATACCACCATGGGCCACTTAGTTAAATAATTAGTTGTAGTACAAATATAGACCTACCATGCACTTGATCTTGGATTGCTTGGTCTAATAACATCCAACCCCCATTGTGAAAAGGGAATGTCAACTATAATCATATTTAGGAGCGTGGATTCTTGCTTTTCTCTTCCTAAATTTTTTTTAACATGAAATGCATTTTGTTACAAAGGCATGTGAGTCCTTAAAAGAGTTGTCCAGTAAAATCTATCTCTAAGAATTTTATGGGTTGTTACGTAGGGGAAAAAATTATTTCACATTTCCCTTCATGTATTTCCTTTATAATTATAATAGTCTTTGATTCTAGAATACATATAAGCAATACTCCCTCACAACTTCTTCAAATAAAACTCCAAAGATTAACACATTTTAATTGGATTTCTATAGAAATTCATGTAGATTGATAAGCTCATGTAATTTACTAAAGCAGAGGACAAGAATCTACTTCTACTCTCAACCAGTGGAAGCCAATAGATCGATGAAAACAATATGAATAAGAATAAGACAAATCAATGGAACATAACACAATATTTATCTTGGGAAAGCCATAGCTCAAAACCCCTACTATCTATATTGCGTTAATCAGACATCCAAGATGAGAATACTATACTTGTTCTTACTAGAACAATCCTTGCATAAGTATAATCAACTCTCAGTTTTTCTTCTCTCCAAGCCCTTATTTCCTTGTGTCATTCCTGTTTAAATAATCTGGATGAGTACAATATGATCTTCTCAACCTTGAGCTCAACCTACACAAGTATTTCCTCTCCTTTGCCTGATGACTTCCTTTGGTCAACGCTTAGCCAAATTCCTAGCCTTTGAGCTTCTGATTCCTTGCACAATTCATGAGAGAATTAACTCATATTTAAAGCGAAATCATCACTCCATAACCGCACAATCCAAACATAGGTCCTTAACTGATTTCATGCATGATCTATACAACTTGGAAAATCATACAACTGATAGTACATTGTCCCTACACTCTAGTCTCAATTGGGTCTTCCTCTGAATTGACATGCATGAGTTTCTCATGAGTGAATATTTAGTTAGCTGGAGTAGCACTGAGGATGCACCAGTGCACCAACTCATTACTATACCTCCACTAGTTCCACCAATAGTTAGAACTAGTTTAACTGTCTATAACTTAGTTAAGCTGAGTTATCTAATTACAACTCAAATAAACTCAATCTGGAGCCCTAAAACTTAGATATAACACTTACATGACTTTGGATAAACTTCCAACTTGAAATTCCTAAGTTAATTAAGTCAACTTAACTTAGTTAACTATTACAAGTTGCTATGAGGAAACAATTACAATTTAATTCAAGGACAATTTAAATTGGAATTTTTAGATACTATTTTTAACATTTCTTGTTGCTATTTTCAACACTCCCTCTCAACAAGAAAGAGATTCAACTCTATCCTGATCCTGAACCTTTGGAATATTCTACATGCAACACTTCTCTCTAGTGTTGTTGCTACATCAACTCCTGAAACTAAAAAAGAATCCAACCTGAATTAATATGATGCATCTGTCATCAAAGTCTCTAACTGCTACTGCCTCTATTGACTGAAAACTCTGCGCTTCTGTTGACTCTCGCATTCTGCACTATTTTCAACTCTTCTTTGTGCTCTTCTGTATCTGACTTCTCTAACCTCTATCACTCTGATCTCTGACTACATCAACCGCCACTGATTCCTCTTGCTACTATGTACTTTGGGCTCCTGCAGCAAGGTATGATCCATTAGGCAAAACCTCTCAATGGACCCTGCCTAATTTTAGCCCTATTGGGACTATCACTTCACATCACCGCACCTCACACCTAGAGGTATGGATGCATGTGCTCCCACTGCCCACTTGGCTCGAAATTTCCCCCTATTGTAGGTCTCTACATGAGTGGATGCCTCCACTCAGTATGCTCTCTGCTTCTCCAATTGTGGTTGCTCCACAACTTCCTAAAGTTACTTCTAAGGCTTCTTTTGGGGATGCATGTCTAGAGGTAATTCACTCTCCCTCCATACCACCAAGTCTCTAACCTTTTCCTTGCTCCTCAAGGCTTTACATGCATCTTGTACCTCAAGTGCATATAGTTTCTTGAATCACACATTCGCCTTCATAAAATTTTCTAAAAAAAAATTGATTTTAAATCGGCAATAGCTCCCTCATCCGAACTTTGATTCCAACAATTTTTTTTCTGAATTTGGGTATTTTTTTGCAAGGAATCCATATCTTCTATTTTTTTTTAAATGTTCAACAAATTTTTTTAGATATGCTCTGCAAAATTTCTGCCCAAAAAAAAAATCTTGATCCTCAATCTGCCCACTACCAGCCTTCTAGTTCCATTAAGAAGTCTGTACATAGGGTCTTCTGGATTTGCCCTGAACTAGAGCTCCATAATTCTTCTCTTCTATAATATCTTCAGGTCCGATACCATGTATAAATTTTCTACAAATATAGCTCTGATACCATGCATAATTTCCCTACAGATTCACAAGCTCATGCAATTTAGTAAATCACAGGACAAGAATCTACTTCTACTCTCAACAAGTGGAAGCCAATAGATCAATGGAAACAATATGAATAAGAAGAAGATAAATTAATGGCATATAACACAATATTTATTTGGGGAAAGCCACAACTCAAAACCCCTACTATCTATATTGCATTAATCATAAATCTAAGATGAAAATACAATGCTTGTTCTCACAAGAACAATCCCTACACAAGTATGATCAAATCTCATCTCACAAGGTAGCTCAAGACAAATCCTTAGCCTCTTCTGCTGCTCTATAAGCCCCTATTTCCTTGTGCCATTCCTGGTCAAAGAATCTAGATGAATGCAATATGTTATTCTCAACTTTGAGCTCAACCTGGACAAGTATTTCCTATCCTCTTCCTAATGACTTCCTTTGGCCAATACTTAGCCAAATTCCTAGCCTTCAAGCTTCTGATTCCTTGCACAATTCCTGAGAGAATTAACTCGTATTTAAAGGGAAATCCTCACTCCATAAATACACAAGCCAAACATAGGTCCTCAACTGATTGCATGTGTTAGATCCTAGATTTACCTCAGGCTGAAAAGGTAGCATCCAGGGCCAACATCAAACCACGCTCAACCTGGTAGCTAGCCCTACCAGGTCAGGAAAGGGATCTCTCTGGGTCAATCTCAGCGAATTATGATCACTAAGGGCTTGAGATGACTGATTTAACTACTGATATTAGGCTAGGTATAGGTGCAAAGAGTTTGATTGAATAAAATGATGTGTTTGCTGGCTCTAATGAAAAAGGCAGATTTTGGGTGCAGGGAATGAGGCTCAGTCTTGTAGAGATCTCAAAGGGGCAAGGTAGGCAACTGAATTTGGTACTTTGAATTGAATGAGATGGAGGGATTAGACAAAGGAAGAGTTGAAGAGGGCAAGACAAGCCATGGATCCTCTCCAAACAGCTGAAAACATCAAGAAACTAAAGCAAACCTCAAGTAGAGCACTACAATTTCAATGGGTTCTACTTTCACTCTTGTTTGATTTAGTTGAGAAGAAATAAGAGAGAAAATGACATACATAGCACATAAGTAAATTCAAAAATACATAAGAAAGCACTCTACCAAAACAACATGCCACAGGGATCCCAAAGAGTGCTGCAAACCCTGGTCTCAATTCCTTAGCCAAAATGCTAATATGAGTGTACAATGAATCTCCTTACTTTCTCAAGAGTCCAACCATGCTAATGAATGAAAGATCACAAGATATAGACAAACCATAACTCATCCTAGCCTCTAGGGGTCGAGCTCATAAGTTTAGGAGCTGTTCCAACTAATTCTAAATTGAGAACTAGAAATTAGGCAGTGGAACAGCTTGCCTCTAGAAACAAGGAAACTGATTCATTCAATTTCAAACAACTTTTTAACAGATGAATCTACCTCCATAAGTGAAAATTTGACATATTTACATAATGATCCATTAATGTACATGAAATTACATCACAAATTTGACATTAAGAAGATGAAGAAGTCAAACTGGCAAAAGCTAGGCGAAAAACAGAGCATTCCTGGTCAAACTGGGCCAAATTTCCTCTATGCGCCGCGCCTGATTCTCTATGCGTAGCCTCTGTTTGGAGCCACTTTTGGAGGCCTTCCCAGTGTCCAAATTTCCTCCAAGTGTTCTTGTTGGAAAGTTCTACCTGTCTACTTTCCAACCCAAGTGTAATTTCTGAATTTGGCCTCCATTTTCCCCTCCAAAATTCAGTTCCCCCAAAACTGCTTCCTGTGTGTCAAAATAGGGGCAGTAAGGTCATTTTTTGAGTGTTTTTGACCTTTTTGAGTGCTCAAATCTTGTCAAAATTTCTTGGCCATTGGTAAGGAAGCATATTTTTCCATGCCAAATCCATAAATGCTGAGCTTTTGTCATTTGGAGGCTCCCATCAATAGCAAGTGCCAGATGGCGCGGCGCATAGAACAGAAATTCTTGTTTTTTGAGCAAAAAATTCCAAAAATGCAAAAAGTGCCCCAAATTTTTTGAAATTTGGGTTGAGTCTTCTCCATCAAGCATTGTGTTGGGCCAAGGAAGCCTGAGCCAATATTTTAAGTCTATCATGCTCCTTTCGCCTCCTTGATTCCCTTTTCAACTTTGTCTTTAAGCTCCTGATTCTCGCCTTGCAGACTTTGTTCCTTGCCATGTAATGATATGCCATATGTCGCAACAATGTCTTCTCCTTATTGGCCTTCTCCAACAACCTCTCTAAGTGGATATTGGCTCTTTCAAGCCAAGATTCCCGATAAGCATTAATATCTTGCTCAAGTGAAGTGAGCTCCACCCTCCTCCTTTGGGCAGCTTGGCAGTTTTCCCGTATGTTTTTGAGTGCCATGGATGAGTGGGACTGATGAGGGGAGGGTTTGATGCTAGCTGTAGGGTTTTAGGGAATGAAAGGGTTTGGGAAAGCAATTATGGTTTTAGAATTAATAGACTTAGGGATATGGGGATTGGGGGAATGGTTTGATAAAATGTAATGAGAGAATGAAAGAGTGAGGGAGTGAGAAATTTTGTGGAGTTGGCAGCAAAAAACACAAGTGCAAACCCTAGGCAATTGTTTTTGAGCAAAAATTGTAAGGAGGTAGGGTTTGAGTTTTGTCTCACTAAACCACCATAAATTTTAGGAAAAACTCATTCACTAGCAAGGGAATAAAGCTTGACTTACTTGCACACCATAAGATTGAGAAAATTTGGAAATTTGAGAGAGTTTATGGGTGAAATTGGGCTTACAGCCCTATGCGTCGCACCACAAACCCAATGCATTGCGCCTCAAACCCAATGCATTGCGCTTTTTGAAGGAGACTTTTGGAGGCCTTCCTAGTGTCCAAATTGAATGCATGATAGCTCGTTGGAAATTTTATTGAATCTACTTTCCAACCCAACTGGAATTTTTCAATTTGGAGTTCATTTTCCCTATCAAAAATCAAATCTCCCAAGACTGGTCAAAATGTGCAAAATGAGGCTGACTAAAGGCAGAGTGCTGTTGCAGTCAACTTTTGAAGGTCTTCCTCAACTCAACATTGAGTTCATGATAGATCAATGGAAATATATTTGTGTCTAGGTATCATTTGACTCATCAAGAAATTCATTTGGCCAACCAAGCTAGGAGAAAACTTGATTTTCCCAAGGTCACTTCAGAGGTACATCAATTCTCCTGAGGCAACTGCATTTTTGACATTTCTCTAAAACCATGACACATGTGTAAAAAGTGAAGGAGGTTTTTCTTTCTTGGCCTATTGTAGAAAAAACCCTCTCTCATTTGTCCCAAATTCATCTTTTCGTGCTCAAAAACATCATTGGAGTAAAACCTATCCCGATGTGTGGAACAGGGGATTTGTCAAAATGAAACGAAATGAAGGGGATAAGGGGCTTCTAAATTCTTGAGAAAATTTTGGGAAGTAGGGAGGGATGTTAGGAAGTAGGGGAAAGTGGAATTTCAAATATTGAGTGAGGGGAAGGGGTCCAAAAGGGCAAAACACAGACCTAGCCTAGAAAATTGTCAAGTTGTAGCAAGAAACTAGGGTTTGTGCGAAAATGAGGAATTTGGGGGATCTCAGTGATGGGAAGTGTTTAATAAGGTACATTAAGGATAGGGAAAGGTTTATGAACATCAGAATACAAGTTTTGCTGATGATTTGACCATCCAAGAGAAATTGCCTTCAAAACCCTAGGAGAGGGAAATGGACCTTACCTAGGCACAATTGAAGCATGAACAAGGTGTGAAATGACCCAGTGGAACTTGACATAATGATGACAACCCTCTGAATGATGGTACACTCAGCTGAATGGTGACATGGACCGACATTTGGACAACTTTGAAAGGAGTGAAAACAAGCCATAGACCTAATACCTAGTGACCAAATTTTACTTGAAGATGCTCTGAAATGACAAAATTTGACCTTGACACCTTAAAATCACTTTGTAAGAGCATGTTTGATCACTGGAGGAAGGCTGAAAAGACTGACACTAACAACATGCATGATCTGTACAACTCAGAAAATCATACAACTAATAGCACATTGCGCCTACACTCTAGTCTCAACTAGGTCTTCCTTTGAACTGACATGCATGAGTTTCTCATGAGTGAATCTTCAGTTAGATGGAGTAGCATTGAGGATGCACGAATGCACCAACTCACTACTAGACCTCTACTAGTTCCACCAACAATTAGAACTAGTTCAACTATCTATAACTCAATTAAAATGAGTTATCTAATTACTACTCAAATAAACTCAATATGGACCCATGAAACATAGGGATCACACTTACATCACTTCAGATAGACTTCCAACCCTAACTTGCTAAGTTAACTAAGAAAACTTAACCTAGTTAACTATTACAAGTTGCTATGAGAAAATAATTACAATTTAATTCACAATTTAATTAAAGGACAAATTAAATTGGAATTTCTAGATGCTATTTTTAACATTTCTTATTTCTATTTTCAACAATTTCATCTTTAACACTCTTCTTCACCAATCATGCCAACTGGCAATCATTTGGATTTTAAATAGAAATTATATTTTTGTACCATTAAAATGCGAATAATGATTTATTATCACCAACTTCATTATGAGATTCAGTAATAACTACTTTGACTCCTCCTATCAACTTACATAGACCATGCCCTTTCACAACTTTTAAGATTTTATCTAAATGTAAAATTCTTGTAATTCTACCAATTAGTTTCCCCATCTTCCTACTCTGAGTTGTTCAGTTAGCATCATTTTGACTAGTGGATATGGTACACATGCTATAGTATTGGAGGACAAAATATAACTATTGAAGTATGATATGGGTTTAACGAGGGAAAAAACTTGTTTCTCTAACAAAGAATACATTAACTCATATTCTTGCAAGGATTTGCCAAAGCAATTGGATGCTCTTCCTTCAATTCCCTTTTTCATTATTTAAAATTGCAGCTATCATTTCATCAAATGCAAAAGTTTCAAGAATGAATTCCTTTGAATAATCTAGACTAACTAGTACTAGGGTTTAGGCTATTTTACTTTTAATGTTACTAAATTTCATTTGTTTCTCTTTTATCCATTCAATTTTTTCTTCCTTCTTGAGTAATTCAATGATGAGTTTGGCAATATAGGCATAATATGGTACAAATATTCTAGCAAAATTAATATTTCCAAAGAATTATTGTACTCCTTTGTGTTTGGTTGGGGCCTTTAATTCAACTATGGCTCTAATCCTCTTGGGATCAATATATATCCCTTTTTGACTTACAATGTTTCCTAGTAGTCTTCCTTCTGATACAACCAACAAGTGTTTCTTAGGATTAAGTGATATCACATATTGTATACACATTTGAAGGAATTGTTGTAAATGCACCCAATGAGAGGATATCAACTTGGAATAATTTGATAAATCATATTGATAACATGCTACGATATTTCCAATTAAATTTGTAAATGCATAGTCCATATCCCTTTGAAATGTTGAACCAACATTCTTCAATCCAAAGGGGATACGAGCATAGAATTATGTGCCCCATGGTGTGATAAATGTTGTTTTATGCCTATCAATTTTCGACAACTAAAATTTGATTTTATTTAGAAAATTCATCTAACATAGAAATTACTACTGATCTAGTGACTGATTGAAGCAATATTTCCATGTTTGCGAGTGGATAATTGTCCTTAGGTGAATCCTTGTTAAGACCTGTGCTGTAGTGGTCTCCAATTCAGCTAAGGATGGCAAACCAAAAAAAGATCATCCCCATTGGGTGGTTGCAGGGGGTGACTGTAGATATTGAAGATGTGAACTAGTTTAGTATAGCGTGATATTTGAGAAGAAATCGCTACGCGTAATAGTACCCCTAGATCCTGCTAAAGGATCGCGCTATACTAAACTAGTTCGCAATTATGAGAGCGATGATGATTTGGACTGTATCTATAAGATAATAGCGCGAGACCAAGATTGGGTGAATCCAATAGCAGATGGACGAATTACATGGGATTGCGAGAGTTGCTACACCTCGGACTCTAATGAAGATTGGAGCACTGGCAGAATCAGTTACATGAAGTAACTACACTGAGTTGTAACATAATGACTTAGTCACTGTGCTATGTGTCATTGGTGGTAAGGAATATGCCCACTTATGATGGCCTAAATTATGTAGATATATTTCTGGATGCATTTGAAAGAGAGGTACCAGAAAAGCAGTGCTTCTAGGCATTGGACTAGGCACTACGCACTACGCCCGTAAGATGGTGGGGTACACATAAGGGGAGCTTTGATGATTAGTGCGAATGTAGGAGGATAATGAGAACACGCTTTGGGAAGCCGAAGATGCGAATAACAGACAATTATGATGGGCAAGATGATCTATGCACGCACTTGGCCAAATGGGCTCAGGCTTATGGAGAGAAGCCCCAACTTGAATGGGTGCACTTGTTTTTCATACCCTGGGTATCATCCCGATGAACTAGTATGTAGAAGCAGAGCTTCACCATGGTACAAGTGAATGGGATATTCTGTGCGAAGGATTCATAATGACATTCAGTTTTAAAGACGGGTTTGACTGTATTGATGAGGCGCTACAAGAGGTGAAAGCATCAATCTTTAGGAAACCACAGGATCCTTTGAACCTAGTTCAGCCTGAATGGGCTACTCATCTGAGTCACGGGTTGGAATGCTATAACGTGACCACTGAAGAAGAAGATGAGGATCCGTAAAAGATTAACATCCGTGAAACTGAAGGTCACTGCGAGGTTGAAGGACCACAGATTGAGAATCTTGATATAACTGCATCGCTGAAAATGAAGCAAGTAAACATTGGTATGGAGGCAGAACCTAAATTCGCGAAGATTGGAGACTACTCGGATGACGTGATGGTGGATAAGGTCACTGAATTGATTCACAACTACCAGGATCTATTCCCTACCAAGTTTATGGATCTAAAGGGATAATCATATACCTAGGTGTTATGAAGATCACATTGAAACCTGACGTGAAGCCGATTAAGCAAAGACCTTACTGTTTCAATCTGAAGTATAAAGAGAAGGTTTGCTTAGAGCTAGACAACATGCTCGCGGAAAGCATCATTGAGCTTGTGGAAGAATCTAATTGGGTAAGCCCAATGGTGGTAGAAGAGAAGAAGCGGAAGGATGAAATAAGGATATGTGTGGATCTCATAAAGTTGAATGATGATTGCATACATGATCCTTCCTCAACTCCATTCACTGATGAAGTGTTGGAAAATGTAGGTGGCTAGGAAGCATATTCCTTCACTAATGGGTTTTCGGGGTACCACCAGATCAAAATTACGCTGGAGGATAGGAGAAAGACAACCTTCGTGATTGAGTGGGGTTGTTTCCAATACACTGTAATGCCGTTTGGATTGAAAAATGCGCCTGCGATTTTCTTGTGCGTAGTTGTTGTTGCGTTCAAGGAGTTTATTCATAATTTCCTAGAAGTATACTTTGATGATTGGACTCTGTTTGGGCTAGTGAAACACCATGTAGCAAGTTTGCGCCTGATGCTAGATACCTATTGAAGATACCAGATCATGCTCAATCTAAAGAAGTGTTTGTTTTGTGTCCCTTTTGGGACCTTGCTGGGTCATGTGGTTTGCAAACAGGGGCTAATGGTAGACCCCACAAAGATCACGGTGATACTAAACTTGGAGGTGCCAAGGAGTGTGAAATAGTTGTGTGCTACCCTAGGACATACAAGATATTACAAAAAGTTTATCAAGGGCTATGCCTTGATCACCATGCCTATGGAGAAATTGTTGAAGAAAGATGTCATGTTCTGATAGAACGAAGATTGTAAGAAGAGCTTGGATGTATTGAAAGAAAAGATGGTCATCGCGTTGATTTTAGTCTTCCCAGATTAGAAGAAGGAGTTTCATGTACATGTCGATGCATCATGTATAGCACTGGGAGTAGTACTGACACATGCTAGTGGAGGAGACTTGGACCATCCTATCGTGTTTGCAAGCAGAAGGTTATCCAAGGTAGAGAAGAACTATTCCACCACCGAGCATGAAGGGTTAGCCATGGTGTATGTGCTCCAGAAGTTTAGACACTACTTGCTGGGAGTCCATTTTAAGATGTATACAGATCACTCCGCCCTGAAATACCTAGTTAATAAGGCTGTGTTGGGGGGGAGAATCTACAGGTGGTTGTTATTGTTCCAGGAATATGCTTTTGGAGTTATTGTGAAGCCTGGATGATTTAACACAGGACAAGGCCATTATTGTGCATTGAAACAGGGGAAGAGCCCACTAATTTGGAGGAGGGATCGCTTGACGCGTAGCTATTTGCAGTACACATCACATATGGTCATTTTGAGGATATAATACACTTCCTAACGAAAGGAACTGCCCCAGTTCAATATACCATCCAACAGAAGAAATAGTTAGTGGTGCGTGCAATAGATTTCTTTGTCATTGCTAGGAATTTGTACAAAATGGGGTCTGATGAGATATTTTGACAATATGTACTAGAGTTTGAAAGAATCAGCATCCTCTGGACACTCATGGGGGTGCCGCAGGACGACATTATATAGGGAGAGTGACCGCACAAAAGATCCTACACACAGGGTTATGGTGGCCAACCCTCCATCAAGATTCAAAAGCATACTGCAAGGCGTGCGATGTATGTCAAAGGACTGGTAGGTCATCACATAGGGATGAGATGCCTCTGAATCCACATATGACATTACAACCCTTTGAGAAATGGGTGATAGATTTTGTGGGACCCATTCAGCCCCAACGAAAAATGGGAGAAAGGTACATTATCACCGCGACAGAGTATTTGACTCGTTGGGCGGAGGCACAACCTATGAAGGATTGCACAGGCATGACTGCTGGGAAGTTCCTCTTTGAGTATGTACTAATGTGATTTGGTTGTCCAAATATTTTGATGAGTGATCATGGTACAAATTTTTTGAATGAGACGATCAACGCGCTAACAGAGGAATTTCAAGTTTATCACCAGAAGAGCACACCTGATCACCTGCAAGCTAAAGGGACGGTGGAAGCATTCAATAAAGTGCTAGAGAACGCGCTGAACAAGGTTTGAAATGCTCAGTAAAGTGATTGGGACCTACACATACCTACAGTACTATGGGCTTATAGAACAACATGCTATAAATTCAGTGGACAAACTCCCTTTAGGCTGGTCTATGGCGTTGAAGTGGTAATGCCTATGTAATATATTATGCCTATTCTACACACAGTGACGCTCACAGGTATGAAGGATCTCGGCACCCTAGAGGAAAGGCTCACACAGTTGGATGAGCTTGAGGAAGAGAGATGTTTGGCTGGATTTCACCAACAGGTCCAAAAGTAGCATGGAAAAGCATGGCATGATTGGCACATTAAGTTGTGCACCTTTAAGGTAAATGACCTGGTTTTTTTATATGAAAGTAAATTTGATAAATTTTCAGGGAAGTTGAGGATGAATTGGTTAGGACCCTATGTCATTAAGGGGATTATCGATAGAGGAGAGGTACAACTGGTCAAATTAAATGGAGATCCCTTCCAAGGAAAGGTGAATGGTAGTCGATTGAAGCCATACACCGACGGTTTGGCCATGTGACTAGACGAAGGTAGCACAGTCTTAGCACTCCAGGCAGTTGCAAGGAGGCATGGGACTATAAACTACATTGCCCGGGTTGGGGAGCTGTGCAATTGGAGAATTGTGTGAAGTGAGGAAGTGTCATAGGGTTCATGGTAGCGCGAAGGAAGCTATGCTACCCAAGGAGAAATCACGTAGGTCGACCAGAAAGTGACCGTTAAAGTCATTTTTCATGATTTGACGATAGAAATGAGGCCAAATGGAGTGGGCAACTGACATTTAAGATGAAATTTATGGCTCAAATTTTTGAAAATATGCCACCAATCCGGCATTAATGGACTGAATTTGGGGGGAATCGTCGGATTTGAATTCAAAATGCCCTATAAATTACTAGTGGTTGTTCAACGAAAAACACTTGGCATTTTGAGAATTGAGTTGTTGAGCTTTCAGGCACTCATGAGCCAAGAATTCTTCGAGGCTTTGAAAGAGACTCCAACATTTGAAAACTTACCAAATATGTCACGAGTACTGTTGGAAAGCCTTATTTCAGCACCCACAAAAATTATAAATACCAAAGAAATAGCAGAGGAGTCAGCTCTGGAAATGGAGATAGAGGTAGAAGTAGTTGCTCCAGTAGTGGCTGAAGCATTAGCAGAAGTCCCTAAATCATAGAGGATGCTAAGACCAAATCCGTCCCTAACCAAGGAGACTATGAAGGATAAAAAGGGGAAGCATCCTGCTATACCAGTGAGCACATCGCTAAGGAGAAACTCATCGAAGCCCACCGCACAGGAGAAGAGAAAAGCTATAATTTTGGAGCTGGAGGAGGAAGACATTGAAGACATCCTGATGGATGATGAGGATGTGGGATTCAAAGTGGAGGAGGTTGAAGCCCAGGGTGTGGAACCTATTACCTGATTGCTAGAATATGTCCCTCTATGCAAGCACAAGACCAAGGTGCCGAAAGACATCGATGAAAGAAAGACCCCCTTGTAAACCCCTCTATTGCCAGATGAAATTGTTTTTGAGGGACTACGCTTGGCACAGGTGCCGCTGCTAAAAATTGAAGACTGGGACTTGGTCGATCACGAGAAGTTCCCACACCTACCGACCGAGCAGCTAATGGATGGCATCATTGATATGAACTCTGGAATGACTGCATTGGAGCTATGGAGGTGGCTCTGAGGAGTAGACAAGGCAGGGTTGCTCAACCTGCTTTGGATTTCGCACTACAACCGCACCCTAGTGGTAGTATTGGTCATCAAACACCTGTTGTGCTTGGTGCATGATGGGTTTCTGTGGTTGGAGGAGGCAATACGAATCACGGATAGATTTATTCATCAAATAACGCAACTGCCTTACACATGAGAGAATTCGGCCATGATATTTGGCGGAAACGGTGGTGAATAGTCTCTCGTGGAGTCTATGAAGGAAAAGTTTCAACTGGTGAAGAAGCCACATGGATATGCTATATCTAGCATCTGAAACCGTGCTGTGAAGGTAGCCACACAGATATTAGCAGGGAAGGTGATGAGGAAGTGTCGCACTGATGAGGTGCAGACACCTGTCAACACGCTAGCAGCTCAGTGCGCTGAAGGAGTCCATTTCAACTGGTTAGACTAACTTTGCGGAGAGTTCCTAGAGAACTGTCGTGAATCATAGGAGCTCAGCAAGACGTTCCACTATGCGTGTCTCTCGATATCAATTGTGTTGGTAGTGTGGGAGCTGCTAGAGGACAACCACTTCCCTTCGATCCCGCCAGACCTCCCAGAAGCAGTGAAGTACGCTTCGCTATGGGTGACCAATGATGTGCAGCAATTCAATGACAACAAGATCTTCTGGATCTTGATGGAGATGAACATCCACATGGCTATCAATCGTAAACCACAGTTTTCACCTATGGTGTATGCCAACCTACAGGGCTACGTAGAATTTAAAGCAGACTTTCATCATGTATCCATCAGGGCACGAAAGGACCCTGTGTAGAAATGGTATGAATTTCCTTATCTGGAAACAGATGACACCATTGATGCAGTGCTTGATCAATGGCCGACAAAGTGGCGCGCTACCACAAACTTGGCAGTGGGCAGGAGAAAATCCTTCACGCAGAAGAAAAAGGAGGAGGCCAAGCTTAAGATGACACAACTGGCCAAAAAGAGGAAAAAGGATGCCGCTGATAAGGCCTAGGCGGAGTGCGAGGTCGCACAACAGATAGGGAAGCAGACAGGTGGGACATAGTGGGGCTCTGATAAAGGTGAAAGGTCACCTTCACCTGAGATAGAGGAGGAGATAGAATAACACGACATAGTCCCTTAGGAGACATCCACCCGCATCAAGCGCCCAAGGGAGTTGGAGAAAGGAGGGTCTAGGAAGAAATCGAAGGGGACTAAGACATCACTAGACCCTATCACACTAACAGAGGGTGACTTGCATGATATCTGTGACACAGTGAGGGATGTCACCGCAGAGGCCCTGCAAAAATTTGAGCAGCAACAATAGATCATCTTGGGGGCTATCCAAACAGGGTTGCAGGAACTGCAGACCCGCCCGTCGTAGGTTGGCACGATGTCTACCAACCTGGCTCTTGGGACTTCAGAAGCTACAGATATGCTGCAGGCGAAGGCCTCCAGTGTGCTAGTGCTTCTTGATGGAGCACTGACCAAAGAGAATGAGGATGACAGGCCCATTTTCAGTGCCCTAAAGGGAGTAGGGTTGAACATGGTAGCACTCCCACGAGAAACACTCCACCTCTTGCAAGATGGAGTGATTGCAAAGTTGAGGGCTCAAGAGCACCGCGCCCTCCAGGTGATCAGTGAACAGCAGATCAACAACGAGTAGATGGCACTATAGAGAGATGCTTCCATTGCCACTGAGACTGGGGCGACCAATCAGAGCAAGTGCATTATGCAAGTCGTTGAGGAGGCATGCCAAATGGTCCCAGAGTTGGCCATTCCATAGGAGGATCTAGTCAAGGTGCGCATCTGCAAGCTGGCCATAGGGGTGCATGACACTCATACTGAGATGGCATGAGTTTAGTTGGAGTTGAACCTGCAAATCACGGAGTTACAGTTGAAGGCCCAACCTTCAACTCCACCAGAAGTGAAGGATCAGTGGGTGACCGTTGTCACAGAAGAAACAACGGTGATGGACAGTGTAGTAGAAGACTGCACACAATTGTTTGAGAAGTCATTTGAGGTCCTAACCAGCTTGCAGGAGGTCCCTAATGTACAACAGCTGGAGATAGAACTGTGTGAGCTACAACAACGTTATGATGAGGTTAAGGGCACAATGCGAACCATCGTGCTGACAGAAAGACTAGCCAAGTTGTTGGAGGCCAAGTAGCTAAAGGAACATGTGGATGCAATGCTACATGAGGAAGCAGTGTTAAAGGCCACACTGAAGCCCTAGCTAGATTAGGCTTACATAGTGATAGGATCCATCGAAGGCAAGCTTATGACTCTGTAAGCAACACAGCAAAAGCTTTAGGCTGAAAGCGCAGGAGCAATGACCAAGCAGATGGTTGAAGATGCGAAGCAAACAACAACCCAGTGCACTACCAAGGTTGCGGTCATACGGGTTGAGCTAGAAGGGCTTTGCGCAAAGATCTCCATGCCTGCCGAGTGACTCGAGGGTGAGTCACGATGTTTGTGTTGGGGGCCTGTTGGGTATGGGATCCTCCATGGATAGTTTTGGGGCTAAAAGCCCATGTTTTGGGTCGAATTTTGTAATAAAATAGTAAAGTCTCTGCATTTTATGGTCACGGAGTGCGAAGGTGTCATGAGTCATAAAGGGTTTTCCGCCCTTAGTGTTGTAAAGTAAAGTCGACTGTAAAAGATCTACCCATGGTCCGTGGACCATGGGATTGTATAAAAATAGCTAAGCTCTAAGTAGTTTTAGAGTCATATATGAAGAAGAAGTCTAAGTTTTGGGTCATATCATAGGTAGAGGCTCTGCAGCTGAGTGCGCAGAGGCCTAGGGTGGAAGTCTGAAGCTGAGTGCGTCGACCCCTGTAGTTTTGCGCGCAAGGCAGATAGAGTCTGTAATCGCTTGAAGATATCAATAAGGAAAAGTATTCTTCAATTTATGTGTCTTTGTTCTAATTAATGCATCTTGTCATGTTATGTATGAAATTCCTTTATATTGCTTATGTGATGTGCGATTATGTGTAATTATATTGGATAACTGAACACAAATAAGAATAACTATTTACATGGTGCTAACTGTGAGTATCTAATAATATAAGTAAGATTCTTAAGATAACTTGACAATCTGTGCAATACGCTGCCACAAAGTACAGACGTATCTGAATCAAAGGTTAGGGTTGCACGAAGGTCAGCCATACCCTTTTGCAGAGGTATCGAAGGGAGGAATAAGGGGTTAGGTAGACAGAGCCCTAGAACTTAATGACCAGCACGAAAGTAGGAATAGAAGGAATAAACTGACATCACGACCATCTCAGGGTGTGGAAACTTGGTTCCAGCATCCCCCCATACTACTTCAGGTGAGACTTTGGTCCCTGCTTTGTGGGCTGATGTTGAAAGGGCCAGTAGTGTAGGGATTTGTTTGGCTAATTAATGCTAAACCTGGGTTAGGCCCCCACAAGCCTATTATTGGAATATCTAGTGTCCACTCAAAACTGCTAGTCCCACTAAGACTAGTAGCTATCTTAGAAACAAACAAACTAAAACTACTTTTGCTTTCCTTTATGAGAAGTAGATAAGAGAGGAACAAAGGACACCAACCTCAGTCTTGCACTTGGTTCCTCACTTGATTCCTCTCCCTTCTAATAGATCTTCACCACTCCTTCTTCAACTACCCAGCTTCAAAGAGCACCTGTGGAATCAAAGCAACATAATACTATCGAAGAACAAAGATCTACAATCATAAGAAATATAGGACCAGATATGTATTGACCACACAAATGCATATATCATCAAACATACAAGAATGTGGAGGAAAACTTGAATATATTTATTAATATCAAGGATAGAAAAGAGAATTACAACCAATTGTTTTGACCTAGCATCATCCTCTCAGTATGAAAGCCCTTCTTCACCTCATGAAAAGCTTAGATCACCCAACACTATGATGTTGCACTAGGAAACCAACAACACTTCCTTACAAGATACAAGATTCCAGCCTCTAGATATCTGTGAAGAGGGATCCATATATAGATTATTGCGGGGGAGTGAGTCAGCTTCTGGGATTTTTATTAGTCTCTTCTCTCTGATAGTTCTTGATTCCACTTGGAGATTGATGATCTCTTACTCATCCCTGGGCAAATTCAGAGAGGCAAGTGTCACAGGAGAAGTTTCTGGAAGATTCCATGATCAT